>CAHIKZ030004787.1:1655000-1755000 GCA_903632075.3 Acanthosepion pharaonis
TACTAAACAAAAAATCAGAGATAATCTCCAAATGTAGGCATGAGAACAAGTACCTATTATCCGAATTCATACCAAACGGATAAAACAAACAAACCACCAACAATCACAATTTAATTTCAAGATACCATCAAAATAATTGCATCTTTCATTATTATAATTGCACCGCCATTAGTAATCACTTTTACTACAATACCTTTTAACTAACAATATTATCATTACCACCAACGCACAGCACCATCACTTACACATCACACCCACTATTAACACATATAAATACACACATATAAATCCACTACAATCTTTATTACTCCCCCAGCATATTTAATACCTTAATACAATATGATCAGATATAATTTCCATATGTAACCATGAGAATAAACACCTATTACCAGGCAGCTTTAATATAATAACAATAATAATTTTGTAATTAAAAATTAAAAATTATAGCAATCCCCAACTACCATAATTTTACACAGAATACCTATTATCAGGATTTATACCAAAATAAATTAATACATATAACAAAATAAAACAAAATAAAATAAAACACCAACAACCACTTTTTAGTTCAAGCTACCACCACTATAACTACATTCATGGTTTTATCATTCTCCCACCACCGTTACTAATCATTTCTACCAATTTACAATTTCTACCAATTCACAATAACTATTAGCTATCATTGTCTCCAATCCCTTGAAACATTACTATCACATCATACCATATAGACCCGTTATTAAATTGAACTACCCTCTCACCCAGCACATTGAATATTAAACTAAACATCACCATATAAATTAACCAATACGGATTACAAATTTCTACCTGTTACATATACACAGTCACCAAAAACAAACAAATAACCAGCTTTAAATATAACAAATAGAGCCCCATTTTTTTTTTCCAAAAATTTAAAAATAAATATAAATAATAATAATTTTACCTATCATAATTTTACAACAAACCCCAATTACACGCATATACATACATGCGAGGAGATATTTTCAGCTGGAAAATACATATGACATGTACACATCAACGAGACATTTCCGCCACACTTCCAATGTTTAGATTTCAACATACAAACGCGTATGTATAGATATAACACCACCCGCATACATACATGTGTCATAGCCGAAACTGCCCACATATGTTTTTATATGTATGAGTCCCGACGGACGACCAAGTATGTATATGTGTCTGCATACATCGATGTTTGCGTTAGTACGATGAATGACAAAACGACGAAATTTCCCCCACCACTTCCAAAATAACACCAATACACGCAATCTACATAAACCCAAATTTTTTTAAAACATTAATCAGTTTGTCTGACGATCGCTAAAGCGTGAAACCCAGGGTCACAAACTCCATCTATCCAACCAAATATGTTAGCTCTATCTCTGATATTGAGCGCTATCTAATAAGTATACCGCATATAATATATAAATAATTATAGATATATATATTTGTTTATATTTATATACACTTTTCATATATATATATATATATATATATATGATACATATTTATATATATATATGTACATACATACATGCACACACACACACACACACACATATATATATATATATATATATATATATATATATATATATATATATATACATACATACATACATACATACATACATACATACATACATACATAGATCTCTCTTTTTTTCTGTATTAGCTAAAAAAATTTTCTCAATAAAATGTAAAAGAAGAAAAACAAAAAACGTAAACTTAAATAAAATACACCACTTCAGTGTTTTATTAATCGGATATCTTTATGCATACTTTTCGGAATCACTTTCATCATTTATATCTAAAACTGGCCAATTGACGAGGTAATTACAGTATATACTCGCATTACATAAGCTTATATTAACGAACATGAATAACGCCCAATAAACTCCACACACACACACACACACACACATATATATATATATATATGACCGTTCAATGCTTACCTCAAAATGTTTAACTTCATCTGCAAAGTAAAAAAAAGAACAGTTCTATACCTATAATCTTCATCGGTTACTTGCCTGTTTGGTAGAATGGCAACAGCATAAACAAATAGATAAAATAAATAAAGCTAAATGAATAAATAAATATGCTCTGGTTGTTCTCGACTGCAGCGAGCGAAAACTGATAAACAATGAAGAATATTAATTATTGTTTGAAAGCTCTGCCATTTTTATCTGGATTTTTGCTTTTATTGGTGGTCGGCCATTTTGAACGCTGGTCAGTAATCAGAAATTGCGGCCATTGTACGTTAATTGACATCGGTGATAACTACGAAGGTGGAGAGAAATGGTGAAGAAATGGCGGATGACAGAAATGAGAATGTATGGTGCTGATTATCGAAGACATAGAGAGTAAAAGGGGATATAAACAGAAAAAGTGAGAGAAAGGGTAGAAGCTATGAAAATAATCGAAGAAAAGAAATGGGTTATGGTTAGAAACGGAGGTGGAAGAGTTTAAAAGTGATGGGAAAGAAAGAAAGAAAGAAAGAAAGAAAGAAAGAAAGAAAGAAAGGGGTAACGTAGGAAAAAAGTAAGAAAAAAGTAAAAGAAAGGGCTAATGAAAGTGAAAGACAGAAAGAACCATGAAACAGTAAATGAAAGAAAGAAAGAGCTAAAAAAAGGAAAAAAGAAAGATAGAAAGAAAAAAGACAGAAATAGGGAACACAAGAAAAAAGGAAGAAAAGAAAATGAAAGAACGCTTGAAGGAAAGAGAAAAGAAAGAAAAAGAAAGAAACCGCTAAGAAAGTGAAAGAAATAAAGAAAGAAAGAAAGAAAGAGCCATGAAACAGGAGATGAAAGAAAGAGCTAAGAAAGAAAGAACGAAAGAGGAGCTAAGAAAAGGAAAAGAAAGAAAGATCTAAGAAAGGGGAAAACAAAGAAAGGAAGAAATAAAGATTAAAAGAAAGAAAAAAGAAAGGACAAAGAAAGCGAAAGAAATAGAAAAGAAAGAAAAAAAAGTAAAAATCAAATAAATTGAAAGAAATAAAGAGTTATGAAAGAGGTAAAGAAAAAAGAAAGAAAGAAAGAAAGAACACAAAAATGCATAAAAGTAAATGATTACCATTGGTAATTACCCAAAAAGTAGGATTACTGAATGTGTTTAAAAATCGGAGAATAAAAAGCAATATTAAAAAAACTAATTTTCATTGATAGATCTAAATAGATTGATGAGAAAGAGATAATTATAGAGAGATGGATCAATAATTCGGTAGCTGGTTTTTGTTCTAAATTTTGATTAATATTTATCACTGAATTAAGTGCATTAACAAAGGAAGCTGGGTTGAAAGATACATAATCGTATAAAATATGTTATTCAAATTTGTTGATTTAACTACGAATATTTATGTTATATTTAATGTATGTATCAATACATATAGTTGATATATATATATATATATATATATATATATATATATATATATATATATATATATATATATATATATATATGCGCACTAATTTTAAAATTCCTTTTCATTGCAAGAAAAACTTTCTTTTCATTTTCT
This sequence comes from Acanthosepion pharaonis, assembly GCA_903632075.3. Classification (NCBI taxonomy): domain Eukaryota; kingdom Metazoa; phylum Mollusca; class Cephalopoda; order Sepiida; family Sepiidae; genus Acanthosepion; species Acanthosepion pharaonis. The sequence continues at coordinate 1,658,542 of CAHIKZ030004787.1, forward strand.
TTGATTTGTTTCTCTCTTCGTTGTATCGTCTGCAGTTTAATTTTTCCTTTGTGCAGCCAATTGCAAAATGATCCTGACGAATAAATCGTTTCGCAAACATCGTCATTTAGCCGTGGTCTCGCTTCAGCTGGTTTAGTCACGTGATAAAGTCTCACAGATCAAAAGAAAATAGAAATAAATTATAAGGAAAAGTATTGAATACTCAGCACTTGTGGCGTCATTCTCTGTTGGTCTAATTTTCGTCAATATCAGTGACTTGATGAGATGTCCCTTCAGCTGCGTGTTTGACACATGTGCTAATGATTAGTGTTCAAGCTCTTGTAAAAAAAAATTCTGTATGGTAATATTAGCCGTTTCCTTATAAGAAAATATTCGGTATTTATTAACTGAACAGCCATTTGTATTACCGGTTAAATTTATTTCTAGTAAAACAATTTTTAGGAAAATAGCTTTGTCAATTCTATTAAATGTTACGTCCTTTCTCGAATTGAATTGATAGCTGCTTCTTTTCTAAACCTTTATTTGAAGTAGTATGGAAAATAAACATACTTTATTATATCTATATTTTCTCTTCGAATGGCCTATGCTATCCATTTTAGTTGTTGCTGCCGTTGAAGGTCTTCAAGTAATGTGGTTTCTGTTAAGTGGTACGATTTCTTGTGATTCAGTTCACGAAGATCGAAGAAGAATGGTCCTCTCTAACACCTGTATTGTTCAATTGCTCGAAGCTATTTTTTACGACTGATGATTTTTAATGCCATACCATTTTCAAAGGCAGATGTGGTGAAAAATCTCCACATTTTTACTGAATCTTTTGAATAAAGATGTCACCATCTCTGTTATTATCGTCACAACGTTATACTTTTCGGACTTCATCATATGTTCACGATAGAATGGTCCTCTCTAGATAGATATATGACGTCCTTCCGGCAATATCGAAGTAAATACTTTCTTCAATCAACGGTGGTAAATTATTCTTATCCCACTGTCTGTGTTCGTAGATAAAATTGTAACATTTAGTTTGCGTTGAGTTGATACATTTTATGATATATCGTAACTTGTTGGGTTATTTAATGCCGAAATCTAATTTCTTTATTTTATACTTATGTCTATAAGTAAAGATTAGTAAGGGTTATATTAAATCATTGGAAAGGTTTGTACACGATTAGACAATTAAAAACGAAATTTTACATAATCACAAAATATATTTATTATTCAAGTACATAGTTTCCATTGATTTTAACAACTGTCTCCCATCGGAGAAACTTTATGTTTTTTGAAGAAGTTTGTGAGATAGTTTTCGACTAACTGTACCGGGACAATTGTTTTGTCATTTAAACTGTTCTTTAGAGATCGGAACAAATGAAAATCCGAAGAAGCCGAGTCAAGAGAATACGGTAAGTACTGAAAGATTTGCCATTTTAATTCTTTAAGCTTCTACAAGGTCTTTTTTGCATTGTCGTAGTGGAAAATGTCATCTTTTCGATTTAATAAAATTGGTCGTTTTTCTTGAACCAGTCTCTTCAAATGGCGAAAGGCAGTTGAGATATCGATTCTCAAGCTCAGGGCAATGTCTTCCATCGAAATTTTTGGTTTATTCTCCACCATAGGAAACAGAGTGTCTTCATCGACCTCGGGTGGTCCCACGGAAAGTGTTTGACCGTTTAAGTTAAAATCACCCTGACGAAATCTGTGAAACCATTTTTTGGACGTCCGAAGAGCTGGAGCACAATCCAAATAAAACTTCTTAATGTTTTTATTTTATTTTTTTGGTCGTAGTTCTGGCACTTTTTTCCTTTCCAAAATTCATAGACCATAATATGACGAAAGTACGACTTTTCATCCTCCATATTTAAAGCATTCATTTGTGAAGAAATCGTCAAATTTCAACGTCTGACACTCAACAGGACGAAGCGAGTTTTCAATGTTGAAGGTTGAATTTTCAGTTTTTTAAAGAAACAAAATTGCACTCAGTGCAAAAGCTGTGCTTTTTTTGTGATAGGCACTAACATCAAAAATTAGATTCAAATCCTTTACCAGTTTTTGAGCATTACTTTTAAAGATGGCCTGAAAAAAAACCTACAGAAGTTCCTAATTTCCGCAAATTTTTGCTTACGAACTGGCTTCAAATTTGCTATTTCAAGAATAAGCCAAATAAAGTTGATTTTTTTTGTATTAGATACATTAAATGGAAAATGTATTGAAACCTGAATTCTAATTAGGAATCACCATGAGCAAATTTTTCTGTATTCGATAAGTGAAAACTGTATAACTTATCTTACAAAAAATGCTTATCAATGAATAAGATCTTGCACAGATTATAATTATTAAAAACAAAAAGATATAAAATATATATAATATTGATGGGCACTCATAAGACAAAATATTCTAAATTTGCATTGTTTATTGAAAATCACACTAAAATCGCTGCACTGTATATCATATTAAATCCCAAGATATCGAAACTGTTCAGTATAATTTCTTTTTGATGGCACAAATATATAATAATAATAATAATAATAATAATAATAATAATAATAATAATATGCTTGTGCTTTTCTTCTTGCCCATATTAATTTAACTGTTCTTTTCATACCTTGTGAATATGCAGCTAAACACTGCAAATCCAATTCATTAGAACCTTTTGCTGTTCATTATTTGATAAACGTTCTTTAAACACTGATTCACAAACTCCATTTTGTGAAAGGCTAATCAAATTTGACTTTTGTCTATCGCTTCAGAATTGATGAATATCATTTCTTAATCTCTTCTTTGGTAGCTCGCTTCTTCTGAAAAAAATATTGGAAAATTTATACATATTTGGTTATTTTAAGACATTTTTATGTTTATACATTCTTTTTATGTCTTAAAATAATTGTCGGACTTTGTCCATTTCATAATGTGTGACGTCATTTTTTACATTTGGATACGCATTGAGCAGATATGAATGTACATGAGAGAATCATGGAAGATTGTAGTTTAAAAGCAGTAAAATCAACCTCGATAACCGAACGCTACTCTGTGGCCCAATCGGTTAAGGCAGATCAGGCTATATGACGGTTCCGTATAGGATGCAGGTTCGATTCCTGTCGGAAGAAGAGTATTTTCTATAAAAATTTCTTGGACATTCAGTCCGGTAAATGTTGTTTAATACTTTTTATTATAAACAGAGCATTTACTAAAATATTTGTATCTATAAAAAGGAGTGGAAAACATAAAAATGTCTTAAAATAATTGTCGGAATTTGTCCATTTCATATTTGGTTATGTTTTTTGTGATGTAATTAGAATTAAATTTTAATTAAGTATGAATAAATGTTTAATTCTAAGGGTCAAACATTTTTATAGCCTCTTCCCTCAACTGCAATTCATCTGACCTCAAAATTGAGAAAAAGAATATTTTTTAGGAGCAAGGCGAAGGCGTTGTGCTCTAAGTTTAATAGTGCAACATTCTGTATTTCAGTCAACTGTTGCTTTATTCTCTGGATCATGTTGAAGATATACAGTTGTTTGTTATGAAATTATTTATCTGTTTTAATTTCAAACCAGCTAACTGCATATATTTCAATTACAAATTTTATAAGGCTGTTCTATAAGGCTTTCACTGTTCTCCATAACGAAATTTCAACGCTCCAATTTTGAAGCTAAACTTAATCTTTAAACTCGTTTCCTTTAAAAAAAAATGTAACGATTTAGAAAAAAATATTTAGTGGCATTATTTTCTAACCGAAACCCCCAACTTTCAAATCGAGTGCAATACCATGGTTCCGATAAGGACCTGCCCTAATATAGAACACATTAAATATTGGCCAAAAACAAACGCAAATATCAAGTTGCAGTTATATTAACCCCTTACCTGCCATGAGCCCCATTTGAGGATCTGTTAAAATTAAACTCACTACATGTTATTCCTTGTATTTACATTGAATTGCTTATATACATTGCATTTGCAGAGGTATATTTTACAACACTTAGCCTTTAAAGTTTTTATTTTTAGCTGCAAGAAGAGACTTTCTGTCGTAATTTTACATTTCACGAGTAGAAAAATAATGACTATTTTGAAAAGTATTTTTTTATTATTTCTAATCAATATTATTTTTTGATGTTTTATATACATATAACTTTGATGTTCTAGTTTCTATAAAAATAAAAATGGTAACTACTGAAATTAAACATAAGAATAAATAAACTCCTAAGACACCTGACTGAGCCAAAAATGGAAATTTGTCACAAACTTGTGCAATGACCACATATTTGAGACTATAAGCATCCACCCAGAAGGTATCCCGATTTTTTAAATTTTATTAAACGGTGATTTTACATGGTTGCAGTCAGCGTACATTGAACCTTGCTGATAGATAATTCGACTTGCTTAATTCTTAAATGACGAGCGTCATTAATTTTCATTGAGGATTAGAAATTTTAACCACAATTCGAACATCATTCATTGATGATTATAAATGCGCCTAAATGACTAACTGGCAACTCGAGAATTCATTACATTACTCTTTACTAGGATTCATGAGGTTACGGAATATCCTCAAGTATTTACCGTGGGTGCGCGGGTGGTGTAACAAATCGCAAAAAAATCGGAGGACTGAGTTCACATTTCAGTCCAGTTCGTTGCATTCACATATGCGCAAATATCCATGGGGAAGGTATGAATCCATCACCTCCCCCCAACTCAGCTATGCGTTAAATGGTAGGACTTGTATCTGAAAATAACATCATTGTTGTTGTTGAGTAGGACAGCGTACCTCCTGTTCGTCACTGTTAAAAACAGGGCATATATATATATATATATATATATATATATATATATATATATATATATATATATATATATATATATATATATATATATATATATATATATAGTTGTATATATATAGATACAGATAAATATATATATATATATGTGTGTGTGTGTGTGTGTGTGTGTGTGTGTGTGTGTGTGTGTGTGGCTGAGTGGTTAGAACGTCAGCATTCTGATCATGAAACCCCAGGTTCGAATCTCACCATGATCGAGTTGTCAGGAAGGAGACTTCCTGGTGTTATCAGACTGGAGGGGTCGATCCCAGCGCGCGGAAACTTTCGAAAGTGCCTGAAAACCGTACCACGGGTTGAGGCAAGCCTTGTGAGTCAAATTGGCTAGAGGGAAACCTTGGGTTCAGAAGATAGCTGTGATAGCACGAAGTCACATGTCATCGTGCCCGAGGGCTTGAGCGTGCTGTCCTTGTTCAAATTGTTGATCACGCTAGATAACACACTCTCTCTCTCTCTTTCTCTCTCCCCCAGAAACTGTAACTAAGGTCTGCTCAGCATAGTTGCAGTATAAATCACAGGTGGGCTCTGTGGTGTTGATCAAACACAAATGCACCTGATCAAGCGTCTGCAATAGGGATTGGCTACCCACCCTAGTAGAAGGCTATCCTCGAATACGAGTGACCAGCTACACACACATATATAGATAGATAATATAAGTGGTTAATATATATACATACACATACATATATATATATATATATATAAAATATATAAATACATACATATACACACACACACACACACACACACATATATATATATATATATATATATATATATATATATATATATATATATATGCCTGTAAACGTAAAACAATCACTTTCTGGTTTCTGATCGTAGGGTCTGATAAGGTAATTTAAGTTATTGCCTGTCTTATCCTCAAATATCCCAACGTATTTTCCTTAAAGGCAGTTTTGTCTTTCATTCCCAGCTGAAGAAGACGATAACAACAGTCGTCGGTCAAATGCGTTATTATATTATTTTCCACTTTGTCTTATCATCCACCCTACCCACAAACACCCTACCACACACACACCCCCTGCACACACACACACACACACATATATATATATATATATATATATATATATATATATATATATATATATATTAAGAAATGGACAAAGTCCGACAATTCATTTATTAAAGACATTTTTATGTTTAACGTTTTTTTTTTATAGATACAAGTATTTAAATAAATGCTCTGTTCATAATATATATGTTTTCAGGCCGGTAAATGTTATTTAATACTGTTTATTATAAACAAAGCATTTACTTAAATACTTGTATCTATAAAAAAAGAACGTTAAACATAAAAATGTCTTTAATAATATATATATATATATATATATATATATATATAGATATGCAGGTTGTATAAAAAATAATTTTACAAAGTTTTGTGTCGGGTTCCTCACGCTAAAACAAAGAAAAAATGCGGCATAAACATATGTCCAAAAGGTCATCTTTGTACCTCAGCACAGCAACTCATAATAAATGTTCAAAATGTCTTCCGCATGCTTTTGCACACGCATGCGCCCGTCGGATCCTTGACTGGCGGACCTTTTCAAATACTACCACACGTCGTCTAATAGTTTCGCAGGCTTCCATGACACGTTACTTAAGCACCTTTGCATTATTATTGTCTACAGCCTATATCAATTGTTTTAGATGGCCTCACAGATAAAACTCCAATCGCGAATAATGTGACTAAAATATGATGGAGCCCCATTATACATGAACTACATGCGTCTTCATATTAGCAGGGGTACATCCTCTATCATGTCTGGAATTGTGTTCGAAATAAAGTCCCTGTAGACAGATCCTGTAAGGCCTACTGTGAGGAAATATAAACCTAACAGACAGTCACCTACAATTCCAGTACACGCATTAATCGTAAACTTATGCTCGTATCTAGCCTGTATTATACCATGGGGATTCCGATCAGCCCACAAATGTTGGCTGTGTAAATTTGTTATTCCATCTCTTGCAAATGTTGCCTCATCCATAAACAAGACTGAAGAGACAAACAACAGGTCGGCAGCTTGTGAAATACACCATCGGCAAAAGTTCTCCCGTGGTGAGTGATCAAAGGGTGAAAGACCCTGCATACATATTGCAAATGATATGGATGAAGATGCTCTTGAAGTACCCTATATTGGTACTATGAGATATACAGCAGAGCCACTTGACATGTGCTGATACCTGGATAGTCTCTGAAAGTTTATAAATTGTGTTTAGGTGTAGGAGCGGATCTCAGTTTTTCGTTTCAGAAATTTCCTTTTTTTATTAATTTTTATACGTTCCTGAATTATTTTTTCTTTTTTTGTCTCCAGACAGAATTTAAATATAAATTGTCCAATGTCTTCTGAGCGATATTAACTTCACGTGTCAGTTTGTTGTGTCAATTTCTTTTATTTTGGCATATATACGAATTAAATTTTATTGATGTTCAGTTGATATTTTTTAAGGTAAAGGCTTCTACCACTTGTAATCGTTTTCTTCTTTGGTCTTCAAACAAACTTGCATACACACACACGTGTTCGCACACGTGGTTGTGTGTGTGTGTGTGTGTGTGTGCGTGCGTGTGTGATCTTGATAACTCTGTATTTATGTGTTCCGGGCGTAGTATTAGAGATTATGAGGTTCTCTTGAACTTTATTAATATTGTCTTAAGTGTTCTATTTTGTCTCGAATCACCTTCAGAGGAACGAATCAGTGGCAAAAGTCATGTTAGGCGTCTTATCATCATTATACATATATATATATATATATATATATATATATATATATATATATAGATAGATAGATAGATAGATAGATAGATAGATAGATAATATTAGTAGTAAATATACACATACATATGCAAAATATATAAATATATATACATAGGTGCATACACATACATGTATATTTTTTTTAATAAAAAATTCCAAGAGGATAGAATCCAGGTAGAACTCAATGTCCAGGACAGAGTAAGGATATAATAAAAAGGCTTAAACACTAATATTTCATGGTCGTAATTTCTTCTGATCTTTGACATTAGATCGTCTATGGTGTGTGTATGTCACCACGAAATGTATCTTTAATGTATTAGACATCCGACAACATTCATATTTCCCCCCTTTCACTCACCTCTATAAAACCCCTCTCTGTTAAGTTTTAATCTCCCACCTTCTCTCGTCTGTTACCCCTCTCTTTAGCTCTAACATTCGTCCCACACTCTCATACTTACTCTCTCTAAATTCTATTTTTTATTTCGGAGTTGTTTTTTATCTGTTTTTTTTTTTGAATTTGTAGGTCTGATGAGTTGGATCGTATTTACGATTCAATGGAATAAATTATGACCATGGAATATTAGTGTTTAAGCCTTTTTATATATATATATATATATATATATATATATATATATATATATATATATATATATATTATAAATTAATTGATTTAAAATGTGTTTTTCCGCTACACAGTTCTAACCATGTTTCAAAAATTTTTGAAACGTGGTTAGAACTGTGTAGGAAAAACATATTTAAATCAATTAATTTATAATATTAATGCTCTGTAAATTTACATCGAGCACTATTTTGTAAAAATAAAATATCTATAAGAACACCGGATTATATATCTTACTGTTCTTTCTTTATATATATATATATATATATATATATATATATATATATATATATATATATATATATATATATATATATGTTTCCGTGTGTGTGCGTGTGTATAAATATGAAAGAGTGTGTGCTGAAAGGTTTTCGCTCTGGCACAGAATTACAGCCCTAATTTTGATGTTTGGTGAGCATCGGACTCACTATTCAGTAGTAATGATCAACCGGACTTGCTTTCTAACTATGATATCAACTGAAGCAATGTTGCTCTAATGCCATTTACTAAGCAGGGCTAAGTTCGGCACCAGGCCAGAAGTGTGAGGGTACTTAGTGAAGATCAAACCCACTACTTACTTGTGTTGCTTAACCCGACTAGCTCGATAAGCATTGGAACGCACCGAATCTCTCAATTCTTAGGTTTAGTCACTTGGTCACATTTGAAATGTGTTGAGACGAGAACTTTTCAGTACTCTTCGTATGAGTATATATAATCTGCTTAGAAAAGTCAGTAAACTGTATACAAGTATATTTCTACAAATGTTTGGGTATGTATGTGCGTGTGTGTGTGCGCGTGCGTGTATATGAGTTTTCTTGTAAATATATATATATATATATATATATATATATATATACAGCTCGTGCTAATATCTGTGTAAGCAGACACCTTTTGCCGACAAGATTCATAGAAAGACAAATTGGAAAAGACTGAGGAATGAACATGGCGTCTCTTTTCTCTCGTCCTTCCTTTTTCATGCGCCACAACAGACGCCACTCCTCTAGGCTCCTCCTCCCCACATCCCCATCTTTTTTAGCTGATTTATATCATATACTGCATCCCGGGGCCCCTTGCAACTGCGTTCATTCGCATGCAAGCCCATGCAACCCAATGCAGATAGTAAAACCGCTCCCCCAGCGCAGCGCCGCTCCCCCAAGCATCCACCACGAGGCGGATTAAAACTCGTGTCTCTTTTGGGTGTATCAGTAACCAAAGAATGATATATTAGATCGAGGCTCGGATGTTCGTTCGATAGGCCAACACTCGACAGCGCCGAGCAGGTTGCAAAGCATGCAAAAGAGGTGTGCCTTGCTAGGAGAGGTTTGCGTGCGTGCGCGCGCTTGTGTGTGCGTGAAGAAGAAGAAGAAGAAGAAGAAGAAGAAGAAGAAGAAGAAGAAGAAGAAGAAGAAGAACGCGTGGATTGCTACAAGTTGTCCAAATACAAAGAATTTAATCGTCGTGCACATGGTGTCATCCGAGGAATCGTTACCCTTCCTCTTACCACTCCCTATCTCTCTCTTTCACTCTTTGTCTTTGGAGGGTTAATTTCCGGATATGTCATTCAAGCATCCTTAGATCATCATTTGATAGAATTGTTTTATTATTCTTGGGATCGAAATTTGCTTGCACACTTTCTTCCTAATCATTTTCCAATTTTTCCCCTGGTATCTTTACACCCAGCATTCAAAAATATCTATTATCATTTTAACTTTTAAAAGACTCTATCTAAAATAAAGAAATCAAAACTTCAATAAATTAATATTGCATATGAATCCGCTTGCTCCCTCGGAGAATGTCTTTTGAACAGGAGTAGAAGTTTATATCCTGTCCCTGTTTACAACTGGGTTTCCGGTTAAAAAATAATAATGATTCAAACAAAACATACATTGATTACATAACGACTACCTTATCGCGCCTACTAACATGTCATTTATCCAATAATAGTTTAATTAAATAGCATAGCTCCAAACAAATAAAACAACATACCAATAGCATAAAAATAGTGAAAGAACAATAACTATAATATTAGAAGCATCAAACATAAAAGAAATATCAATAAAATTTCATCAAATTTAGGAACACCTAACTATATTTCATAAAAAAATTTTTAATGAATGCTTCAATAATACGAACTATCGTGTGAAGAGGCGATACTTTAAAAAAAAACTGACATGAGATGCAAAGAAACGATACTTGAAAACGATGAAATTGACACAGCACAAAATAAACACTTTGAAAATCGCTTATGAAAGCGGAAAACTCAGACAATAGACAATTTATATTTAAATAACTGCTTCATATGGCGTCACTTTCCATCGATCTAAAAATGCCAGGATTTTGTCAGAAAATATTGCCCATCATACTGACAATACCTAGTTCTTGATAATGACTGAAATAGTCGAAGGTACCTGAACAAAACAAGAAAAATATAAACTTTGGACATTTTGTTCATAATTTTACTCCCAGTATACAGCGTCACATTCGGGAACTGAAAAGTATAATAAAAAAAAATAAATAGACATACCTTATCGATTGAATTTAAGAAAACTTGTTTGTGCATCTATATCTATATCTATATATATATATATATATATATATATATATATATATATATATATATATATATATATATATATATATATATATATATATATATGTGTGCACACACACACACACACACACATATATATATTTATATATAATTTACTGCTTATAAACTTCAATCTTCCATAATTCGACCTTGCCTACCGAACGCTCCTTTGTGGCCGAGTCGGTTAAGGCACGTCAGCGTAAATTACGGTTCCGTATAGGATACAGGTTCGAATCCTGTCAAAGGACGAATATTTTCTATGAAAATTTCTCGGATATTCAGGCCGGTATATGTTATTTAATACTGTTTATTATAAACAGAGCATTTACTTAAATACTTGTATCTATAATAAGAATGTTAAACATAAAAATGTCTTTAATAAATTGTCGGACTTTGTCCAATTCTTAATGTATCTATATCTATATCTATCTATATATATATGCAATTATGTATATTTACAGTATTTACATTGTTCGGCATATTGTCCTTATATTCCTTGTCATATTCACGACGTTTCGGCCGTTGTATGCCCCAGCCTTCTTTAGGTGATTAAAATTTTAAACTTGACTCCTTGAATCCTTTATTTCATCCACCGGAGTAGATTGTTCTAGGAACTAAATACTAAATAGAGGATTCAGTTCGAAATTTACTCTCCCGCGCAAAGAATCTCGAGGAATAATATTACTATCGTGCCGAAAGAATCCTTAGGAAGCATATTACTATCCTGAGGAAAGGATCCAGAGGAAGAATATTACTAATTCGAGGAAAGATCCTGTAGAAGACTATTACTATCCCGATGAAAGAGTTCTGCAAATAAATATCACTATCCCGTGGAAAGAATCACTATTCCGAAAAAGAATGCTGACAATGAATATTACTATCCCTAGGAGAGAATCCTGAGAATGAATATTACTACCCCGGAGAAGGAATACTGATGAGGAGTATTACTATCCGGAGGAAAGAATGCTGACGAATAATATTATCCCAAGGAAACATTCCTTATGAAGAATATTACTATAGTGGGGATAGAATCACGAGGAAAAATATTACTGTCTTGAGGAAAGAAACATGTAGAAGAATATTACTATCCCAATTAAAGAACCCCGAGGAAGATTATTACTTACCTGAGGAAAGAATCATGAGAAAAAATATTACTATCCTGAGGAAAAAAATCCTTAGGAAGTATATTATTATCCCGAGGAAAGAATCCAGACGAAGAATATTACTAACTTGAGGAAAGAAACTTGAGAAAGTATGGTCCTCCCTCGAGGATAGAATTCTGAGAAAGAATCTTACTATCCCCAGGACAGAATCTCGAGGAAGTATATTACTAGCCCGCTGAAAGAATCCTGCGGAATAATATTACTATATCGAGGAATGACTCCCGAGGAAGAATATTGCTATGCCGAGGAAAACCCCATAGGAAGAATAATACTATCCCGAAGAAAGTATCCCACTAGAATGTACTATGTGTAAACAACTAATCTCTGAAAAGTAGTGCCATGTTTTAGGCCACAGTCTTTAGCAAAACTCTACGTCTGAGATTCATGTGCAAGGTATATCCCTTCATGGCAACAGTTTTCTATGATGGCAGTATCGTTGAGAATCATGATGTCCAATCCGTTCAAAAATATCCAGTCTATCATCTTTGTACAAGCGTTTCCTTAGATCACTGTTTAAAAATGTCATCAAACGAATAAATCTTATGAATCGTAAAGGAAACTCTCCTTCGCTATATCCTATCGAACGGTGCTAGAAAATCACGACAGTTACAGATAACAAAAACTACCTCAACATCAGCAACAACAAACATGGGCAGCTTCTTCATCTTCTATACGCCGTGTCCCTTCAGGACGTAGGCGATCATGGCTCTCCACAATATTTTGTCCTTTTTAGAGCTTAATAACTTGTTTTGTATTTTTGCAAACTTTCCCAAAACCTGCTCAGGCATCTGCCCACTCAAGATCTCTAGGTAGGTTTTGTGTTGCTTTCTTCTGTCGCATATTCAATCTGTCCTGTGAGTATCAAATTTTCCAAGCCCTCTTTCCTCATTATGTGTCCCAGAAATTTCAGCTGCGTCTTATGTTATGTATAAGTTTCCCTTTTGTTATCATTGTCTCCAGGATTTCGCCATGTTCGGTCGATAGTATTCTGAGCATCCTTTTGTAGAAGCACACTTCTGTTGCCTCAAACCTCCATTGGCGAGGAGATTATCCAGCATTTACTGCCATATAGAAGGACTGATATTACATTATACTTTTGTTATCTTTTCTTTGTTATTAACGATATTTTTTCTGTTTCTTAATACTTTTCTTATCTTTTAGATAGCCCATGTAACTAAATAGCAAAATAGTAGTTTCGTCTTAACGGTCAGGATTAGGTTTAGCCTCCAGCTGTATTAACTGCTATTTATATGATGGAGATTCGCATATAAATGCAACAATGGAAGTCATGCCTAATAAGACGGGGGTCTTCTATGTGTCCGCAAAACCAGGTATGGATTTATGTAACTTCTCAAACCCGGTGACGGAATCATCAGGGACAGAAGCGACAAGCAGTGAATGTGAGACTCTTTTTTCATGATCAGAAGCATCCTTCTGGAAGTGTCTTCTCACCAAAATTGACTTTCTCAGACACCATAGGGACTCAGGATGGGACATTGAAGTTCTGGGGACAGCAATACAAGACCGAACAGTGCGGAAGGGGATTGTTAATGGAGTTCCGACCAACCGTAGTGAGGTCGAAGGATGATGATCATGAAAAGGAAAATAATGGCGTAATATCAGTGTATAACTTTCCAAACTAGCAAAAGCAAAAATATTTCAAAACAGCTGTAACATTTCGTAGACTTGTTAAATTAAATTTTCAGAAAAACTTTAAAAATAAAAACTATTTTATAAATTTTAACCAACAGCAACACTAAATATACGGTCAATGAATTTCGAATATATTTGTGAATAGGAACGGTTTATTAATTTTACCGTTACTGTTAATTTTACTATTACTGTGACGACTTCCGTGGCGAATTGTGACAAGTTTTTTGACGACATTCTCAAATCGTCGGTCGTTCACTGCAACTTTGATGACATCCAAGGTTGTATTTGCATAGGTGCGTGAATACGTCTGGTTTGTCGATAGCTAAACATAGGGGACCAAACTAGTAATGTTTTGTGACTTACAGTCGGTATATGTACCGAGGAAGGCTAATTCTGATTTTTTTTTTTTTTTTGAAGGCGTTAAAATCATTTTACATTAAGTCCTTCCAGCCATCTCTCTGTAATTAGAAGTAGTATGTTATTAGGCTTAAATATAATTAGTCTGTAATTTTTATATATTTTATGCAATATTTGTTCTTCGGTGGTCATTTTAAGTCGCTGTGTGTATTTTTCATACTCGATTGAGCTTTGATGATTTAGACCCGATAAAGCGGTTTTGCTAATTAGAAAGGCCCGATAAACCGGTTTGCCCGTTTTTTAATTTTTTAAATCCTGTTTTGATATTACCATTTTACTTATCTGTCTATATTTCTGAGATGAGGTATTATGTACACTATTTACATTATTCAGACTATTGTTCTCAACTTTGTTGCCATATTTATTACAACGTTTTCGGCCGTTGTACGCTCCGGCCTTCTTCAGGTGGTTGGAATGTCGAAATGACCCCATTATTTCGCTCACTGTTCTATTTCCACGTGCCATGTCTAATGGATGTCAGTTATCAGTTATCTCTTGTTAATTCCCCTCTCCAAGTTCTCGACCGCCTTAACCAGGTATTGAACTCACACTATTTGCGCCCTGTCACTGGATGTAACCAACGCCTTTATCCACTGTGCCATGTGTCTTGAGGAGGGATTGAATTCAACTTTTACTCTTTGAGAACCCAAAGAGTGTGAGTTCATGTCCTGGATCTAACAGTGGATAAAGCCGTTGGTCCACATGTGTGACAGGGCGCAAATAGTGTGAGTTCAATACCTAGTTAAGGCGGTGGAGAACTTGGAGAAGGGAATTAACAGAAGATAACTGATAACTGACATCCATTAAACATGGCACGTGGAACTAGAACAGTCTACCCCAGCGACCGAAATAAAGGGTTCAGTTCGACATTCCAACCACCTGAAGAAGGCCGGAGCGTACAACGACCGAGACGTTGTAATAAATATGGCGATAGAGCTGAGAACAATAATCCGAATAATGTAAATAGTGTACCATTTTACGATAATGTTTTTTGATTATCTATTTTTTGGTTAATTTTTTCTTGTTTTATTTAGTATGTCATTTTTTACGTTTCCTTTTTTTGTTTTTTGTTTATTTTTGTTTATTTTTAACCCTGCAAAAATATTTCATCTTTTATTGATTTATGTGAAACACTTTATTCTTCAATATCTAGAAATCTGGCCGATTATCTTCGATAATTCAAGAGGACCGTTTTGTAGTTATGACGTTTTTTTTTCCGAAGCAAGCGATGTTTTGTTTATATCGGTCTTTAAAAGTTAAGTATAAAGTACAAGCTTTTTCTTTTCTTTTTTTTCTCTTACTTAAAGCAAATCCGATAGATTAAAAGATAGATTAAAAAGGAAAAAAAAGAACCCTAACAATACCGGTTATTTCTGCTTGTAATCGCCATAGAACTTATCCTATTTAAAAAGTTTTCCGCCATGTCCAAAATGTCCGAGGCGGTCAAATTGCATTAAGCGCTGATGCACGTAACAACGGTAAATTTCGATCGACTATTCCCAGCTGTACGGCTAGTTACGTGGACAGAGGACCCCAGGCGGACGTCGTTTGTCGGGTAAGTCTGTAGTTAACGGGCAGAGAGCGAGAAGAAGCGGAGAGAATCCACTGAGATGATATCAGCCAATCAGGAAAGCAAAAGTAAATAGCATGCATTTGATTGCCGGATATTAGAGCAGCGATTAACGGTCATTACGGTATTTCAAGCGTTTTGCTTCGGATAAAGGGGAAGAAGACCGAAATAAAACGACAGCTGCTAGAGATGGAATAAAAAGAAGGTGGAGAAAAAAAAAGCAATATACGAGGGGTGCTCCGAAAGTAATACCTCCTATTTATTCCCGCGGAAACTACAACATATACGACGAGCACAATAATACCGTTGGAGAGGACAAGTTTTCAGCTAAAAAACAAAAAAACAACCCTTTTTTGTATCTATCTATATTTACTGTTTCCCTCGTCTTTATTGTCATGTTTACGACGTTTCGGTCGTGGTACGCTCCGGTCATCGTCAACCGAACCCTTTATTTAGTTCAGTGAGGTAGACTGTTCTAGTTTCACGTGCCATGCCTTTTCTGGATATCTCGGTTTCAGTTATCTGCCTTTAGTAACTCAATTCTCCAAGTTTTTTCAACTCTGCTGTGGCCAGGTATTGAACTCAGCTCTTTGGGTCAAGTCCCTGGATTACTCCAGCCAACGCTTTTATCTCTTTTTCGTAGCACTGATGACGCAGTAAAATGTTGTCCGTATAGTCAGGGACGGCCCTAGCTTTGCTGGTACCCCGGGCAAGCTGAACTTCCGCGCCCTTAAAAGTACACAGTGAGGAGAAAAATATTCGTACACATACACATTTTTAATTGATTGTATTTCCTACTAATGAATAAACATAATTTTCATATAATTAATTGTACACAGATGCATAATAACTAAATATGCATAAAAAACAGACGAAAATCGGTTTAATAGAAAAAAAATCCCGTTTATTCATTCTAATGTGTTAAAAAAGTATTCGTACAATGCAAATTTCAGATTTTAAACCTCCTTAAGTTGTTTTAATACTCTAGATTATTCAAGTGGAATATTCTAAAATGTTCCAATAATGTTATCAGTAGTTATTTTTAGCCTAAAAAATACAAACAGAACATTCTGTAATTGATATTTGTGCAAGAAGGTTATCATCATGGCAAGTGGTAAAGAATTGACAAATTTGCAAAAAGAACTGATTTTTAAGCTCTGGAAAGAAGGTAAGGAGTTACAGGAAATTTTCAGACAACCTGAATATTTCATTAACTACCATTAGTTCATTCACTGCAAAGTATAAAAAACTAAAAAATGTTGAAAATCAAAGAAGGACAGGTGCTCCACGGCTGATTTCTTCAACATCTTCAAGGAAATTATTGCTTCAAATTAAACAAAATCCAATGGTTAATTGTCAGGAGTTGCAGGATGATTTGCTTTCATCAGGAATCTGTTTCACTAAACGGACAATGAAATTCATAGGAACAGTCTAAAGTCACGCTCTCCTCGGAAAACTCCAATGCTCTTGAAAAGGCACAGAGATGCCAGGTTGAATTTCGTTCGTGAACATAAGGATAAGGGAAAATCGTATTGAGAAAAAGTATTATAGTCAGACGAAACCAAAATTGAGTCGTTTGGACGTAATTTTAGAAATCATGTATGGAGGAAAGATGGCAATGTCTTCAAGCAAAAGAACACAGTTTCAATTGTGAACTTTTGTGGCGGAAGCATCATGGTTTGGAGATGTTTTTTTCTGCAAAAGGTACTGGCAACATATCAGAATGATGTAGAATGAATGTCGCAGAATATCAAAATATTTTGGAAGCAAATTTAATGATTTCGGTTGAAAATCTTGAACTTTCCCTGATTGGATCTTCCGAAAAGATAATGATCCTAAGCACACTGCAAAATCTACGAGGAAAAGTCTTGTTGAAAATAATATAAATATCCTGAAATAGCCAAGTCTGTTCCCAGATATAAATCCAATCAAGAATCTGTGGCGTTATTTCAAAATTCAAATCCAATCGAGAGCTCCAACAGACATCCCAGATCTGAAGACCATATACGAAGAAGAATGGAACAAAATACGAACTAAAATTTGCAAATCATTAATTGAGAACTACAAGAAGAGTTGCTGTAGAAGTGAATAATGGCTATTCTACAAAGTATTAAATGAAGATTACGTATTCTTTTTTGTATTGCACAAATACATTTTCCCCCCATTAAAATGGATAAATGGGATTTATTTCTATTAAAACAATTTTCTTCTGTTTTCTATGCATATTTAGTTATTATGCATATGTGTACAGTTAATTATATGAAAAGTATATTTATTCATTAGTTGGAAGTAGAATAAATTAAAAATTTGTATGAGTACGAATATTTTTTTAAATTTTTTAGTAAGAAAAACTACAAATGTATAACACGTTTATATACAACTTAATACAAGATAAAGAAAACATTCATTACTCTAAAATATTTTTAGACTTTAGATCTGCAAATATTTTTATAGCACTTTGTACACCTCTCTTCTTTACAAGATCATTTCCTACTGACAAAATATCCAAAGAATTTAATCTGAGTCTTGAGTCATGGACGACTGCAAGTATAATTTTATAAGCTTTAGTTTTGGAAGATTCCAAACAAATGGTGGCATGATGGCAGCCTCGGCATTGATGGAGTTCTAGGCGACTCTCCGAGTTGCCATTACGTTCAGCCGGCGTATAATCCTTTAATCGACTCCGAAAACATTATTTTACAAGTACCTTCCATCTTACAAAGTATTTAGGAAATAAAAGTGATTCTCGCTGATACAGTGCATTTTTTTTACCTCGTTCACTTGCAATATACGGGAAAATATTCGTGAGTATAAAAGGATTATGATAAAAATAAGCAGACATAATGTTTGTAATTTATTCAATTAGACATGCCTAAAAAAGAATTTGCTGCCTAAATACACACACACACACACACACACACACACACACACACACACACACACACACATATATATATATATATATATATATATATATATATATATATATATTAGACAGATATTAGTTGATAACACAATCATACTCACACATACACACAGTAAAAAGAAGCTTCAGATATTGGAGGCCATCTACATTAAAATGAAGCCACCCAAACTCAACAAAATTACATTTCAAACTAGTCGCAACACATTACAATGCATCTAGACAGTGGTTCTGTTGTAATACTTCGGTCACTAGCGTGATATGACGTCTTAGAAACACATCTTGAACTTACGATCTGCGTCTGCTATTCCGCGACCGTTATCGTCGCATAGCAATTTTCTATGTCAAAATAACAAAATATCAACTTTAACGGTGGATATCTTTGTTTTATGTCTATATAACCACGCTGAGGATGGGTCATGTGAGGTCGAAAGTTTAGGACCAACATAATAAAAAAAAATCCAAATGTTGGACAATTTTTGTCTTTATTTTCTCCAGAAATTATAGCAAATATTTGAACATTAGAACGGCTCATGATCACACAAAATAGACATTCATTGTCTGTTATATATATATATATATATATATATATATATATATATATATATATATATACACTAGCAGCATGGCCCGGCGTAGCCCGTGCTTGATTCAAAAATTGTACGACTCATACAGCAATCGCTAGGACTTTTGCCCTTCCTTGCCTTTAAAGGAGTGCCCTTTGCCATGCTGATGTTGCTACATGCCTTACTTCTTGCCTATTTCACACTGCGAATTTTTCTAATCTCAAAACTAAACCTTAAATCTGTTACGAAAAAAGAACTAAACAAAATGAACACAAAACGATCAGCTTTAAAAAAAGGACTCGTGACTGGAAAAACCGAATGAAAAAAGAATGTTAACAACAAATACTTTTTCACATCCAACCAAATTCTGCGGAATCAGAATCAACGTTGAGTTTAAGAATGCAAATGAGCCAATTAGAGTAAAGTGCCATGCAGATTTAAATTTTCCCACTTGTGACGAATGCACCTACCGATTTTTTGCATGCTAGCATGCTAGTTAACATTCGTGTCAGTCAGCTGTTGGCTCTCACGCTGGCCAATAGAATCTTCCTGCCTATTGGTCGCATCCAGCTATAGGATCTTACTCTGGCCAGTAGAAAATTACCACAAACTACACGAAAACTGCCGTAGAAGCATGAAAAAAATCGATTATTTCCACTATCGATGGGAGTTGGGAAATGCAAAGTCAGTCTTGTCCTTTCGGCTAACTTGGAGCTGTAAATTTTGGTGCAAATCCGTAGAAAATTGCGGCTATGCATTCGTTACACACACACACACACACACACACACATCCTGCCTATATATATATATATATATATATATATATATATATATATATATAGAGAGAGAGAGAGAAAGAGAGAGAGAGAGAGGGTGAGGAAGAAAGAGAAAGAGGAGGTAAGTTGAAAAATAACTTGTTTATATCCATTGCAGATTAAATCCCAAATGTTAATCTAAAGCGCAGGACAGAAGATGAAGAAAGTCTTAGCGGAATGAAGAAAGGGATAAAAAGAAGAAAGAAAACAAGGAGAGGAGAGATAAGGAAGAAGATCTGAAAGAATTTAAAGAGGAAGGAGGAGGGAAAGTGAAAACAAAAGAAAGAATGAGTGGGAAAACGGGAGGGAGGGAGGGTAAAGAGAAGAACAAAAGAACCTGAGTCAGAAAAAAGAAAAGAAAAGAAAAGAAAAAAAGAAATGAAAGAACGAAAGATGTAGCATTTGAATGAAGGAAAAAAAGAAATGAAACCGAATGAATACAGTGAACAAATGAAAGACGTCAAAGAGCATAATACATTCACTTCTGGATTTCCTCTATCTATAAAGATGTAAAGCTGTGTTGCTTTAAAGCTTTCCTCAAAGATAGATCTTTTTCCTCGCTACGGTGTAGGAATCTCCATTTCCCCTAGGGGTGAAGGTTGTCGCACGTGTACACATTTTGAGCTCAGATTTGGTCAACGACCTGTTTACATATTGGTGACATCGGTTTGACGTGTGGCTATGAAGCCATCTTCCAGATCAACATTCAGATGTACCCAACTGAGTGCAAAGCCTGCTTTGGTATATCTTAGGGTGAACCCAGTGCATATTGGGGTCACCACAGATCAAGTTCTTTTAGAACAAAAGTTCTAAGACATTAAATTCGACTCGTGCATCTGCATCGAGACTTTCATATGCATGTCATGCATGACGCCACACCCGTTCATAAATATCTGAACTGTTAACTATATACATCCGCTTTCTCAGAGCAATTGTCAAGAATGCCTTCGAGCGAATGAAGCCGGTAGGTCTTAGCGAGAACCATTCTTCTTCTGGTGCCACGGAATCACAGAGAACTGCCAAATAACAGAAACCACATCACTTGAGGAATTTCAGCAGAAGAAACAACTAAAATGGATAACGCATATAATTCGAACAGAAAATAATGTCAAAATCAAGATGTTGATCTTCCACACTACTTCAAACGAAAGGCTAGGAAGGAAACTCCAATCAATACTGGAAATAACAATAATAGTGGACTTGAGAAATATGCATTCCTGTAAAATTGTTTTAATAAAAAATTACTATAAATTTCATTCGTATCATTGGCTTCTCGATCAATGTATACCTAATGTTTCCTTGGAAGGATACATCTAATATTACCAGTATCTTTGCCATTACCATCTAACAAGATTCTGTAAATGAATGTGTAATAGAATGAGTATAAATGGAAATGCAAAAACTGAAACTTTCATTCTTAACATTGCATTTAAGGACTGATTTTGTCATTGTTCGGACTATCGTCCTCATCTTTGTGGCCATATTTATCACAACGTTTCGGCCGTTGTACGCACCGGCCTTCTTCAGGTGGTTGGAATGTCGAACTGAACCCTTTATTGAACCTCAAAACCACATAGTACAATGGATAAAGGCGTTAGTTAGATCCAGTGATAGGACCCAAAGAGTTGTGAGTTCAATACCTGGTTAATGCAATGGAGAACTTGGAGAGGGGAAAACAAGCAATAACTGATAAATGACATCCATCAGACATGGCATGTGGAACTAGAACAGTCAACCCCATCCAACGAAATAAAGGGTTCCGTTCGACAGTACAACCACCTGAAGAAAACCTGGAGTGTACAACGGCCGAAACGTTGTGATAAATAATGGCAACAAAGATGGGGACGATAGTCCGAATAATGTAAATAGTGTACATAATACCTCATCTCAGAAATATTGACAGATATTGATATTGTCATTTACTCTCTGCCAGTGTGTGGAGTGGCGGGGGAGGGGGGTCCCACGTCCCACGTCCCACGTCCTCATTCTATCCATGGTTCTAACAGTCTGTCTGCGATGTCTGAAAGTCTACCAAACTGCTCTCTGAGGTAATTATTTATATATCCATCTGTGCACCTTTTTTTTCTCATGCGAGCACATATAAACTGCAGTTAATCGCACGGGAGTTCACCACTAGGATCACCAGTAACAACGAGTGAATCGCATGTTCATCTGTGGTCAAACCTGTACCTGGTTTCTTTAGTCTGGTATGAAATTAAGTGCCATGCATATCTCAGCATAATACTACAGATAGCAGAACAGGGACCTGGAGGGAGAATAAGGGAACAAACGTTGCTTAGATCTATAAGAGATAAAAACTTGTGGACAGTAATGATCGCTCACGTCCTGAATCAACCTAAAAGAAGGATTCTCATCTCGCTTGCCTAATCGTGAAGTAACGCTCAGCGACAAATCATGAACACGAAACTTTACAAACCACTTTTGACAGGTTAGATCTTACACAGAACCTTCTCCATAAATTTATTATTTTTACATTTTATATTATTTTTTTTATATTTTGTGCTATATTTCTACATTTTATTAAAGTAAAAAAGCATTTTTTCTAATGGCATGATCCATGGAGAGATTACGGGATTATTTCTCCACAGATTCTTTATTATCCTATGCACACTTTAGAAAGATAGTAGAGTAATTTTTCATGACTTTTTCCACGGTTTGAATTTCAAGGTTTTACTTCTCTTATATTGGTAGCCAGCGAAGAGACTTCAGTCTACCCTGCTCATAGCTGAACACTAGAAAGACGCATTCATACTTATACCAAAGGCATTTCTGTGAAAGTAAACGCTAGAGACTAGACTAGAATTTGAACACGGATCGCAGAATCCACTTTCCGTGCCTTTATACGTTCCATTAATCTCACTGATACGTTAATTGCGATATAATTAAAAGCGTTTTTTTTTTAATAAAGAAAGTCAATGCTAAACGCTTCTAGCGCCATGAGAAATAGAGAAGGAACATTTTGACCAACTTAGTATTTTTCAGCTACCGTTGCAAATTATCTAAACAAATACAAAAATTTAAATATCTGAGAAGTGTTGTAACAGAGGATAGAAAGTACGACACTGGGACGTATCGGAATAGCTAAATACATTCATAAAGCTAAGCAGATTATTAAGGGACAGGAAAATTTCGTTAGAAGCAAAGAAAAGAGTACTGAACTGCTACGTGATGGCCGTCTCCGTTTATAGCAGCAAATACTGGATAATCTCCTCAAAGATGAAGAGGAGACTTGAAGCAAAAGAAATGTGGATCTACAGAAGGATGCTGAGGATACTATGGACCAAGCACGTGAGCAACGAGGAGGTTTTGGAGAAAATGGAAACAAAAAGTAAACCTATACTTAACATCAGGAAGAGGCAGTTGAAATTTTTGTGACACGTAATGAGGAAGAAGAGGCTTGGAAAATCTGATACTCACAGGGCAGATTGAGTAAAAGATGGACAGAAAAATGCAGCGCGAAACATACTTGAGGGAGAAAGAACAAAAAAATAGGTAAAACATATTAAGCTCTACAAGGGACGGGAAGATGTGGAGGGCCATGATCGCCTACGTCCTGATGGGAAACGGCACATAAAAGAAGAAGGATGGGGGTGATATGATGTGTGAGACAATGACATAGAAAAGGACCTTTCAGAGCGAATTATCGAATCGAAGCAGCGATGAAATTGTATCTTTCTTGGCCGCACATTTCTCCTTGCCAAAAAAAAAAAAAAAAAAAAAGAAATATATAACGTAACTAATATCTTAAGATATTGAAAAGATGTTTTAGCAGAAAATGGCGGTAACTGGCTTCCATGAAAAAGACACAAATTCTTAACAATAATCAGGTTTATTGTCAATTAGTAGAGTTGTGCTGTCGAACGATGTTTTGCATCCGTTTCTAATTACCTGTATTCACCGAAGAAAAACTAGCAAATGCCTTTCCCTAAATATGACGTCGAATAACAGCACAGGGCCTCGAAACATCAGACTTTTAAATGCCAGAACTTTCAAAATGGTATTATTTATGCACTTAGCTAGTATTTAAACAAATCAATAGAGATTATTGGCCATAGGAAACCGGGTAAGCATTCATTAGAAGAGAACCCAGTAAGAGGAGAATAAATATATGATGACGAATGGACTGAGTCCAGAGTCACTTACTAGTTCACTCAACTGTCTTCATAAGGTTCTATTTAAACCCATATCTTCCTGGTGACAGTTTAAACTGACACCTTTTCTTTTTTTTTCTCATATGTCTAAACTATAATGGGATGTGCGGATAGTATAAACTATATCGGAACTTGGAATCGACGAGCCTAGTTCAAATTCAAAGCAAGTCTCTCATGTTCATTTTTTATTCTTTTTTTTTTTATATATCTAAACAAGTAGTTATCAACGAGGTCCATATGGAGCCTGGGTCTATGTAACATTACTGGAGGTCCACACAAAAACAGTAAATTGGGGAGTCCACGGTAATATTTTAGTGGTCTATAGAGCAATTCCTCTTTGGGACAGTTGGAATTTCTACAGTAATCCACGCCATTTTAAAATACTAAAATAGAAAAACAACTCTAAAACAAGCAGAAAACGATATCAAGGGATGTAAGTTAGCGTCCATATTAAATGAGATTCACTTCAAAATAAAGCATATACATTTACAATAATATAATACAATATTTACATTATTCGGCCTATTGTCTTCATCTTTGTTGCCATATTTATTACAACGTTTCGGCCGTTGTACGCTCCGGCCTTCTTCAGGTGGTTGTACTGTCGAACTGAACCCTTTATTTCGCTCACTGGGGTAGACTGTTCTAGTTCCACGTGTCATGTCTAATGGATGTCAGTTATCAGTTATCTCCTGTTAATTCCCCTCTCCAAGTTCTCCACCGCCTTAACCAGGTATTGAACTCAAAGTCTTTGCGTTTTGTCACTGGATCTGACTAACGCCTTTATTCACTCTGTCATGAGTCCTGAAGAAAGCCGGGGCGTACAACGGCCGAAACGTTGTAATAAATATGGCAACAAAGATGAGGACAATAATCCGGGTGATGTAAGTAGTGTACATAATACCTCATCTCAGAAATATAGATAGATGCTGAATATAATACTATGCTTAAATTATCTATTAGTAAAAAATAAGTTAAGGTTTTGTTTTTTCATGGTATGGTTATGGAGGTCCACAAAAAAAGAACGGTAAAAAAAAGAAGTTAAGATCCACTGATCTATAATTTGATGTGCGAATAGTATCGGAATTTGGAATAGGTGAGTTATGTTCAATTTAAAAAAAAAATGTCCTTGAGAAAGACATGAATCCGACTTTTTTACCACACACACACACACACACACACACACACACACACACACACACACACACACACACACACACACACCCATCCACCCACCAGTTATGGTTTAAATAACAGGAGTCTCTAGGCTTTGGATGGAAACTAATCTAAAAGGAAAAATCTGAATTACAATTCGTGGAAAAGGCAACGAAAAAATCTACCTCCTCCTACAACCTCTTTTCCCAGGGACGTAATGTCGCAAGCTTGTCGTCTACTCTCCAGCGATTTTCATGGATTTTTTTTCTGACTATGTAAATTCCTTGATTCGACCAAATCAGAATTTTTCCTGCAGTAGGTTATCATTTCTTTCTGAAGTAAACCAGTTGCCATCCAAGGCTATAGAACCTGGTCTGTCCTGATATTTACCCATAGCTTTGGGGAGAAGAAGAGGACTCATATCTTTCCCAATGTAAGTCAATGTAATGGATTTGACTGGAATTCGAACTCGACTCTCCGATTCCTCAACCCGAGCCGCTATCCATTACGCCTCCTTCCTTCCATAAAATAAATTTATTTATTAACCCTCTGCATTGACTGTCTCTTGTGCTTTGTATTGCGTAAAGAATAGTGTTAAAAAAAAGAATGCATGGAAATTCACATATAATAAAGAAAAGTAGTGGAGAGTCATGATCGTCTATGTCCTGGAGGGATATGAAATTAAAATATACATATATATTTATAATTTTTGAAAGGCGAAACAAGAGAATCTCAAAGTTTGAGTCTGAAATTAATAAAATACGACGTTTAAGTAAAACGACCTCAATAAAGTGAAAATGAAGACTTCGGTTTAAGCCGACAGCAGCCGGACATGGGTTTAGGTATGACTTAAAAATTATAAAGCATCATTTCTTTTACAAATACGATCTACAAAGTTTTATAATCATTTTCCGTAGTTAATATTTACCATTTACACTATTTATATTCGGAATATTGTCCCCATCTTTGTTATTTTTATCACAACGTTTCGGCTGTTGTAACTCCCAGTCTTCCTCAGGTGAATATCGATCTGAATAATTCACAGCGAATTCCGAACTGAGCAATTTATTTAAATTACGGCGATAGACTGTTCAAGTTCCAGTAATCGAGAAGATATTTAGGGATATAGTCTAATTCTTATTTAGTACTGTTCAGTTACACTTCCGTTTTCACTGAGTACAACTCTT
The DNA here is from genome assembly GCA_903632075.3 of Acanthosepion pharaonis. Taxonomy (NCBI): domain Eukaryota; kingdom Metazoa; phylum Mollusca; class Cephalopoda; order Sepiida; family Sepiidae; genus Acanthosepion; species Acanthosepion pharaonis. The sequence goes on from CAHIKZ030004787.1 coordinate 1,684,978, forward strand.
ATGTCACCAATTCCAAAAAACAACGATTTTACCCATAGCCATGGTCCTGTAGAACAATTTCCCGGGGGTAAACTTAGAGCTTTAAACTTAACAGTGTTACTGATTAGTCTGTCACTGCTGCTGGATATCATGTTTTAACTGCTGCTACAGGCTTTTATGTTTCTATGCTAGGCCTACTACAGGGATCCTTATAGCTGAGCATATGCGCTGATTCTTTCAGACGTCTAACTCTCCAGCATTCTTTTTTTGTCCGGTATTTTTACTTCATTCCATAGGGGTTTATGATTACCCATTTCCTTCCATATATGATCAGCCATGCCTGATTTCATTGTATCACCTCTCACTACGGCTTTTTCGAGGCTTCTCCAGCCTTGTTTAGCTTTTATATTCTCTACTACAAATGCAAGGGATCGAGTACACGCAAATCTTGGTCATATTCTCCCTGTGTTAGGCTTTACTCGGCAGAGATTTCTCCGTAGAGTGGAGCTTCTTTTAAAAATTGTCCTGATATTTATTGGATTACAGATTTTCTGAATCTTTTCCCATAAGCCCTTAACGTAAAATACACTTTTTTCGGGACATCCTCCTTCTGTTCCCAATTGAGAGAACTAATGTCACATTTGCCGGGTAGATCTTATTCTGAAGGGTACGTTTGATGTTGATCATTTATTGTTGATATTTGTCCGGGTCGCTCGGTGTTGTGGGCATGAAACGATCCCCTTTTTTTCACACTGTATGGATGGCGGTAATTGAAGTTAAGGTAATGTACGTTGAAGGTTGACTTGTGATATGCGGATGTTTTGAACCCATTCTTTGTACGAGTTATTAGCACATCCAAGAAGGCCAGCTGATTATTATTTTCTTCTTCCATAGTAAACAGGATCGACTTTCTTATTGAGTTGACATGGATCAGTAGTATTTGTATAATATATATATATATATATATATATATATATATGTGTGTGTGTGTGTGTGTGTGTGTATTTCTGTGAAGTTAATGGTTTTTATTTTTAATCAGACATTTTTAATACTTCAAAGGGTAGTATAGTGGAAACTTCGTGTTTGAAATAGACGCCCCATATTCCTGTAAAATATATTGTATCTCGTCTATCAACCTGCGCATTCGAGAAATCCTAGTGAAAAACATGCTCTACAGTAGGAATCTAACCCGTGTCATTTTTTGTATCAGACGATGTTTTCCCATACAGAGGGAGACGCAGGTTTGATCTCTGTCGGGGAGTATTTTTTTTTCTTTCCAAGGATTTCTTGAATACACGGACCGATAGACGCTATACACACAGTTTAATAATTATTTTAAAAAATGGGCGTCTATTTCAAATACGAAGTGTACCCTGTATATATATATATATATATATATATATATATATATATATATATATATATATATATAAGCCTGTTTCCCAGCTCATCATTGTAGCCAAACATCCGATTGCATCAAGCGGGGATCGAAACTCGACTGACTTGTCATCAGTCAGAGGCTCTACCAATAAGCTATCAGCACACGACAGAGAAAGGGAATCTTTTATCGTATTATATAAGTGATTTATATAAACGACAAATAGATAGACAGAGAGAAAGAGAGAAAGTAGTGTAAATATAAAAACCAAGCCTGCCTTATGACTGCAAAGCCCTCATTAGACTATATTCTATACAACCAGTTTGTTTCAATATATCCCCTTTTCTTATTCAATTAACACTCAATCCATAAGAAATGACAAAATTTCGAAATTAGTTATAATCTAATTTGCATAATGATACAGTTAAATAAAATCCTGTCACCAGACGCTTAACGTCTCTCTTATGGAGACGCCGTGTATTGAGCGCCTCTTGGGCCTTAAACTCCACCCATACCTCAAGTACAAGTCGTACATACGATCCGTCGCTAAAGATGCTGGAAACAAAATGGTCGGTTTCCTGTACCTAACTCCTTCTGCTATCCTCCATCTTTACAAGAGCCAGATCAGGCCGAAAATGGAATCTTGCTGTCATATATAGGCAGAAGCTGCCGAGTCTTCACTTCATAGTCACGATAGAGTCGAAAAGTGTTTCCGCATCCTTGTGGGTGACAAATTATTTTCCAGCCTGCAAACCCCTTTCTCACTGACGAAAGGTCGAAAGTCTCTCGCTGCTGTATCGCTATTTCCATGGAAAGTGTTTGGACAGACTACATTTCTTAGTTTCACCAACATCTAATCTTCACGGCTAAGATCCGTTATGCCACTCATATTGTAGGGTACCACCATCATTTCCTTCGTATTCCATTGTGGAACCTATTCCCAATAGGATGCTTCCCCGATCACTACAATCTTAACTTTTTCAAGTGTAGGGTTGATCGTTGTCTTCCTGCGTATTCGAATAAACTCTAACCCTCTACCTCGGGTAGCTCTTGGGTTTTGTACGATTTGAACATCATTGTATAAAAAATTACTTTTTGTCTCGATATTTTATTCTAGTGAAATACAATTCTTATTCCGATAAATCCGGCTAATTAACGAAAAATATCGGAGGAAAAGTGTTTCAAAATTGTTTTACATATTTACAATCTATAGATAGATAGATCGATAGAAAGATAGATATGAATAACCTTAGATAGATAGATAGATAGATAGATATAGGGACGGAGAGATTATAAGAAATATAAAAGTGGATACTGAGGTCAATACCCAAGTGTCAGACTGTCGCCTCTGTGTGTTTTCCTCAATGTCCACTTTTATATTTACATACGTTTTGTCTCTGATATCGAACGCTTTAACTTATAAATACAGTATGCATTAAAACTGCATTTTTATCATATCTTTGTAATAGAGAGATTATATATATATATATATATATATATATATATATATATATATATATATATATATATAATGCAGGATATACATGTGTGTGTGTGTGTGTGTGTGTGTGTGTGTGTGTGTGTGTTGTGTGAATGCTCGGCCGCAATTTTCGACGGATTTGCACCAAAATTTACATGCACATGCTTCAAATTAGCGGAAAGGCCCAGACCGAACTTGCATTTCCCAACTCATATCGCTCGTGGAAATAATCGATTTTTTTCATGTTTCTACGGCAGTTTTCATGTAGTTTGCGTCCATTTTGTACTGACCAGAGTGAGAGCCTATAGCTGGCTGCCACGAATAGGCAGGAAGATTCTATTGGCCAGCGTGAGAACCAACAGCTGACTGACACGAATGTTAACTAGCATGCTAGCATGCAAAAAATATCGATAGCTGCATTCGTCACAAGTGGGAAAATTTTAAATCTGCATGGCACTTTACTCCAGTTGGCTCATTCGCTTGCTTAAACTCAACGCTGATTCTGATACCGCAGAACTGGGTTGGGTGTGAAAAAGTATTTGTTGTTAACATTCTTTTTTCATTCGGTTTTTCCAGTTACAAGTCCTTTTTTAAAGCTGATCGTTTTGTGTTCATTTTTAGTTCTTTTTTCGTAACAGATTTAATGTTTAGTATAGAGCTTAGAAAAAATTCTTCTTACATCAATAAAACAACCTCATTTAGTAACTTTCTACTTTGAACGGCTCTTTGGCCTTTGATTTTGTCAACAATAGCGTAAAAGTGATAATGAAGATAAATTTCTAGGTTTGACTTTTAGCGACATGAACCAACTGATGTATATTTAATTCACTTCATAATGAACTAATGTCAAAGGTACGAATCCGTCTAAATCGATATGAAAATTTAAGAATAAACACTGCATACTTAGAGTACTGTAATTTTGTAGAGAAAACAAAACATTAAATTGACTCAGTAAGCTTATCTTTTGATACAAAATGCTTGTATTGACTCACAACTTGTTGTATCTGAATAAATGAAATGAGCTCTGCGAAGTTTTCTCCTATGTCTCACGAGATACCGTAAATAAACCTTTGGGAATTCCTAGGTCAGAAGATAATTAGATTTCAGTTGATTTGAACTCGATGGTCAATGTGTGGATATTACTGATGTATCTCTATGTTTGTATATATTAAATTGATAAAGTATGCATACATATGCATACAAAAGTGTTTTAACAAAGACGTGCAAAGTGACGCCGAAATCCGAACCCGCATTGGAATAACGAAAGATGCCTTCCAAAAGCTAAGCAAAGTCTTAAGAAACAGGAAAATGTCATTAGAATCAAAGAGTGCGGGACTGTATATATGTAAGTGAATACTAGACAACCTCTTCACAGGTGAAGAAGATAAAAATGAAGAAAACCTGAGGCAACAGCAATTTGGTTCTACAGAAGGATGCTGAGATTCCCATGGGCTGAAAAGTGAGCAACAACGAAGTTTTAAGGAAAATGAAAGCCAAAAGAACACTCATACTTAGAATCAGAAAGAGACAATTGAAATTTCATGGGCACATTTTTTGTTTTGTTTAAAGTATTGGCTTTGTCTAAATAATGTTACATTATCAACATTGTATTTTTTAGTTTTCGATTTTAAGTAACGTAGTAAAAATTTGTTTTCGTGTCTGCATTTTGAGATGAATTCTGATCATCTATTTTGTAACTTGTGTTCCTCCGGAAAGGTTATTATAGCTATTTTCTCCTCTAGAGTTTTTCGTCTTCGTTATCACGAAAAAAATATATAGGAGTAACTGAAGGAACAGAGAAGCTATACACATAAAAGATCCATTACCAATAGTAAATACGGGAACAGCACAACACTTTCTAAACATATATGGGATATTAACAGCAAAATTATTATGGTAAATAAGAAAAAGAGCATCAGCCACCAAAAATAAAACCCAAAACTGTAAGCTATGTCAGGAGGAGAAAATGGCTATAATCACGTTCCCAGACCAATAGAAGTTATCAGTCGTCGAAATGTGCTTTTACCAATTCGGCCATGGGGGCGCGTTGATAGAGCAGGGTTTGATTTAACGAATTGGTAAAAGCACGTTTCATATGTAAAAACGGTTTCCCTGATGGGAAAAGGGACACAGGTTCGATTCCTGTCGGAGGCACAATCTTTCTTTAGTAGGACTTCTCAATCGAAGTTGTTTGTTATTAATTACACTCTTTAAGAAAAAAAAGAAACAAACAAAGATAGCAACACAAATACGTGTACCCAAGAGAAAATAACGTTTACAGCAATAAGAAAGAATGACGAATAAAAAGTCAATTTCAATATATATATATATATATATATATATATATATATATATATATATATATATATATATATGCATGTGCAGTGTACACTTCGTATTTGAAATAGACGCCCAGTAAATATATATATGTGTGTGTGTGTTTCGAACAATAAAAATATTAAAAAATTAAAATCTTCAGACAAAATGGGTTGTATATTAATATTTTTTCGTTTTTATTATTTCAGTTAGATTCCTCGACTAGTTTCAGCCAACATAACCATTGTCATATATATATATATATATATATATATATATATATATGTGTGTGTGTGTGTGTGTGTGTGTGTGTGTGTGTGTGTGTGTGTGTGTGTCTGTAGAGAGTGCGTGTGTCTATATATATATATATATATATATATATATATATATATATATATATATAGAGAGAGAGAGAGAGAGAGAGGGTGCAATGAATAAATTATTGCCTAAATTACGGAGAAATGACAATAACACTGATATCTCATTTTAACAGATATATTTATCAAAATTACACAAAACTATCTTGAAATCCTAAAAAGTAAAATTATTCCATAAAATCACCATTGGCTTCAACCACGGCTTCCTGCAACTCTTCTGGACGGTTTTCTTGTTGTTGAACGCTGCCATAATCCTTGCCTTCAGTTCATCTTTGGTGTTACAAGGAAATTTGTTGGTCTCTCGTTCAACTGCGCCCCACATATAATAATCAAGGGGGTTGCAGTCTGTGGAATTAGGTGGTCAGATATAAGGGGTGATGTGGTTGCAGAAATTCTCTGACATTCATGACGATATTCTCCTGCTTGTGTGGCACAGTGCCAGACTTTGGGTGTTCCACGGCCACCCTCTTGACGCAGAGTTGCACTACTTCCTCAAGGCAATGGATGTAAGCCTCCGTGTTGAGTGTGCGGTCCTGTGGGAAGATGAATGGAGGCATAATGTCGCCATCACTAGTGACCACTCCAGAAAGCTTCTCATTCACCATTAGATTTTGGAATCCCCTGCACTGTCCTCAGATTGACACACAAGCACTCTGAAATGTTCATATTAGAACTTCCGGTGTGAAAACCAAGCAGTACAGCAGGCCATTTCCAAATTTCTGGCAGAGTGAATTGTATCATGGTGATCTTTTTCTCACAGACGGTGCCCAACTGACCCTACTCTTCTCTGCAGTCGACCAAATCAAAAACAACACGCATGCGCGACATTAAAAATATAAGATGTCGTCAATTTGCCCATCGCACCCAGTATATATGTGTGTGTGTGAGTGTAAATATATACACAAACGCAGAATATTTTATATATATATATATATATATATATATATATATATATATAATGCATATATGGATATAATTATATTATGTCACTGTATATATATATATATATATATATATATATATATATATATATCTACGTAAGTATAATAATATGTATCAATATACATATAATTTTGAAAGTGCGCAGATAATATAGATATACGTACTTATATTGATATAGATCAGTATTTATATAATTATGCCAGATACAAACACCCACACAGACACACTCACGCACACACACACAAACATACACATATATTACCATTTATTGGTGGATCTTTATATTATAGTATATTATAGTGCATGTCTTTTTTGCGCAGACTCTAATAATTTCATTTATTCGACTAGCCCAAGTTGATCCCACCGCAATCTCACGGGTATGGTGCAAATACGCATGCGTCACTTTAAGCAAAAAGCATTTGGCCGGGCATAATTACATTAATAATGGCGTCGAAGAAAACAACTTCCACCTTCCTAAAAACTAACTTCCAGTTGCAGTGAGTCAGTCTGGCAACAACAAATAATACATAGATACATGTTTATGTTATATATATATATATATATATATGTGTGTGTGTGTGTGTGTGTGTGCAATCCTGTATAGTTTATGGCTGATAGCTCATATCCTAATATATACCTCTGCTAAGGTGGCTAACTCATCCCTGTTGCAGACGCCGGATCGAGCACATCTGTGTTTCTTCAACAGCCTCAGCGCCAAAATTGTTTATATTACAGCTATGCTGAGTGGACCTGCGTTGCAGTTTCTTGGAGAGAAAGCATAATCTGACATGATCAACATTTGGACTAGAACGATGACACCTTCGATCACGATGACTTATGTTCATCACGCTTAGCACAACCACGTTAAACAGTTCAGTCCGTCCTGGGTATGACGATAGACGACATCGCGTCCTGGGTAAGAAAATATACTACGTCCAACAGCAATCAGGAGGTTTTGAGGAGCGTGGGACCACCTATTAATTGCTGGTGTTCCCAGGTCCAACCTGACCCTGGGTGGTAGCACCTGTTAGGGTCCCAGCTATGGGCAAATAGTTAACCCCCAAACTCGGGTCAAGACACTATGAAAGTGTAAAAATAGATTTTAATACCAGAAATAATTTGTAAAAAAAATATTACCAGCAATGCATTTTTGAAAAAAGAAAAAAATATTACCAGCTATACATTTTTTGAAAAAAAATTACCAGAAAAATTATTACCAGAAATAGATTTTTGAAGGAAAATATATTACTAGAAATAGATTTTGGGAAAAAATATTACGAACAATGAAAATTTTGTCATTAAATAACCCATTGAGGTTAATATGACGTAAAATAAAACAAAGCAAACAAATTAAACAGTTCAGTCTACAAATTTTTTCTCGCTCACAACTCTTGAATCATCTGACGGTTTGCTTTTAAGGCACTTCTCAACGTTGCCGCTAGCTGTGATCATCTACACAGACTGATATTCTCAAAGTGAGGTTGACAAATTAACCAAAATGGTGAGATTCGAATCGGGATCTTACAGTCAGACCACCACCATTCGAAACCTCTCCTGTACCTTAAAATAATTATGAAATGTAAAATATTAATATCAGTCAGTCTCAAAGAGTAACGTTGTTGGTTTTAAATGACTTTTTTTATCAAAGAATATTTCAGTATTTATTCATCTTAGTTTGGCGCAACATAATAACCATAAAATGTAACCAGATTTTGAGTTATTGTGCTGGTGCATAATTATCAGGCGTTTTTTTTTTTTTAGATAATATTCATTATGAAAAAAGAAACATGACAATTCAACAATAACTTTTTTAAATGATTATTCCGGAGCGTATGCTTATCGATACGCATATTTATAACTTGAAAATAAAGTAATATTTTTATTTAAAAAAAAAAAGTAAGAAAAACAGCAATTTTATTAACAAATAACTCGCCTACAAAAACGCCTGATAATTATGCACCAACCCATTTTTTTTTTTTCTTGCAGCTGTTTTATTAGAACATACAGAGGAGGATTTTTATAATATTTAAGCTGTTCTGTTACTATGCTTCAGTTTTGTCACATAGTATAAGTTTTTGATGACACCGGGTACGTTAATTTATTAGTCAAGTCAAAACAAGGACCTCAGCCAGACAAGACTTTCTTCATAATATGTGCAATGCCTCAAAGAGGCGATCTTTGAATGACGACATGGTCAAGGTTGGTACATTGGGATGAAAATCATTAACTGTGTGAATTCCTTGGGGAATCCATACCTATTGTTATTATTTGGCATGTCATGCTTCCGGTTTTGTATTATGTAGAGCTGACTCCAAACTATGGTCTTTAAACCTTATAGCGGACCGTGGATTTACGTATTATTAAATTAGGAACACGTGCGTTTATTCTTGCTAGAAGAAGTTCCACTACTAGAACATGGCGGACCCAGAGACTGAATCTACCATAAAGAAGGGTAAAGAAAACCAACAAGACCAATATATATATATATATATATATATATATATATATATATATATGAAAAATATACGGAAAAAACAAATAAAAACCCTTATATGCAATTATTCTGTTTTAATGTTAATATGTCAACGTCGGACGTTTCGGTCTAATAAACCATCTTCAGGACATATTCATAAAATATAATTAACATTATCAATTCAATTCTTATGTCCATCGTCTTTGTCATGTTGAATTGATAATGTTAATTATATTTTATGAATATGTCCTGAAGATGGTTTATTAGACCGAAACGTCCGACGTTGACATTATATTAACATTAAAACAGCATAATTGCATATAAGGATTTTTGTTTGTTTTTTCCGTATATTTTTCTTCATACTGTCGGATCTATATATATATATATATATATATATATATATATATATATATATATATATATATATATATTTATATATATATATATATGAACAAGTATATGTATCAAACAACAAAATTTACAATGAACATAGACTTTTACATCTGTGTTTGTGTGTGAAGGTAAAGAGTTTGTATTGTGGTGAATGTTCGTACGTACGTGTATGTGTGTATAATGTTCATGGCGTCTCCCACAAATGGGGAGACACAGTCTTCTGCGAGAGCTTACATTGTAGATGTGTTCACTGAAAATGAAGAAATGAAAAAGAGATCGAGGCAATAAGTCGCCCAGTATTTATAATGTAGGGAGAGCGATCCCTAGTGAACAATTTGGACAATTAAGGAGGAGTTAACTCCGACGGCCTTATCGGATAATTGTCACTTAACTGATAATATTTTTCTTAGTATATGGGATGTTCCTAGTAGGGCGATCTTCTTGGCAACTTATATGTTGATGTTACCTGGGATACTGTTAGTAAAATCGCCCGTTCTTTTTCTCACGAGGCCCAGAGCTTCGATTACTATTGTTACAGTCTCAATCTTCTTTCCCCACATCCTGTTAATCTCGATCTTCAGTTCCTTGCAGCTGCACAATTTCTCGATAATTTTCATGGGGGTGTTTCTCTCAGATGGTACTGCTATATCAATAAGCAAACACTTCTTGCATGTTATATTTCTTGCATGTTATAATAATATCAGGCTTTTATTTCCTTGTCATTTTGAATTGGCATGTCCCAGAGGATAGTTACATCGTTATTTTGGGTAACTGAGTTTGGTTGGTTCTCATACCATCTCTCAGTGGTTTCGATTTTGAGCTTCTTGCATATCTTCAAATGCACATATGTCTCTACCTTCTTATGTCTGTGGGTTTATTTATTTTTTACTAGTTTCGGACATTTTGACTTAGTATGGTCGATAGTTTCATCATATTTTCCGTAGATTCAGCATTTCGGTTTAGTTCCATCTTTGATTATGAGATAGGATCTGGTTGCGAGGCTTTAGTCCTGAGCTGTAATAATTAGGCCTTCTGCCTCAGCTTTCAGCCGGGTGCTCCTCAGCTGCTGATATGTTTTCTGTTGGTCCACATCTGCTTCGTTCTTTTTATGTATTTGCCATGCAACGCCTTGTCCTTCCAGGTTCTTGTTGTTCTTGTTCTCGTTGTTGTTGTTATTCTTCTTCTTCTTGTTTTTCTTGTTCTTGTTGTTCTTGTTCTCGTTGTTGTTGTTATTCTTCTTCTTCTTGTTTTTCTTGTTCTTGTTGTTCTTGTTCTCGTTGTTGTTGTTATTCTTCTTCTTCTTCCAGTTCCTCTTCTTCTTCATATTCTTGTTGTTGTTGCTGTTTCTCTTCTTTTCTTCTTCTTCTTCTTCTTCTTCTTCTTCTTCTTCTTCTTCTTCTTCTTCATATAGGTTTTTGTTTTCAACTGGATCCCTTGTATTATGGATTCTCTTCATCAAGCCGTACGACCAAGGACGGTTATCAACTTTTACTTTCTATATTTATCAATATTTTCAGAGACAAGCAACAATGACCAAATACGCAATTTTTCCTTCTCCAATGCTTATAGGAGATCTTTACCTTACCCAAATGTATTAGCACGTAAGTGAATGAAATGAACTCGACTGGAATTCGAACTCGGCTCTCCGATTTCTCAATCCGAGAGGCTAGCAATTACTTCCCCATGTCACTATATATATATATATATATATATATATATATATATATATATATATATATATATATATATGTTGTGGATTCCGGTTGAAATCCGGTACCAATAAATAACAAACGCCAGGAATGAATATAGGAAAATAATGTATTAACGTAATAATACAAACTGGTAATGCAGGTTAGTAGTTCCAGGAATACGGGTTAGTAGCAAAATATTTATACAGTCTTTGGTATTGAAGTATCGCTGTATGACTTCTTACTGAGTCTACGTGCTTGCTCACGGGAACTCTTGATCGCTATGTTCGTTCTGTCTGTCTGTCTGTCTATTACCTTCAACCTCTGTTCCTCTCGTCTTGTCTCTCGGGTCTTCACGTAGCAGTAGTATATGTATATACTGGTTGAGTCCATTTGTGTAAATATATATATATATATATATATATATATATATATATATATATATATATGATTAATATACATATTGAAATTTGCCACTTAGCTGGTTGATGTTATATTTAGCGCATCAATTTCAGTGGTATATAGACAAAAACTTTTTGTAATCGTTCGATCCACTCGTCTTATCAGCAATTGATACTTTTTGAAGAGACCTCGTTCATAGATTCTGGAAAGCGAGGTATTCCCCATTCGCTGCATAAGCATTTACAATGTTCACAATTCTGACTTTCGTTCAGTATGGCTACTCCTAACCGGAAGTTGGAAATATAAATTTTAGCAAATAGCTACTGTATCCATTGTCAATGAAGATAGACACACGGCAATGCAATAAACCACTAGCAAGCGACAACTATGATTAAGGTTTAAATCTGCCTTGTTCGTTATTCATATTTCTGACTTAATCGGAACGCATTGCCCGGGATCAAGTCCGAATGCCACCTAAATTACTCTTCAGAACCGAGTGGAATCAGTCGTTTAAAGCAGCGTGAGCTGTCGATAGCCTCCTCATTGGACCGTTCAAGTTACTGAACATTTAAGTCTGCCAAAGCCCTCGTTAATTATTCAATAGAAACAGCTAATTGCGTTATCTTTTTTTATTGTTCGATTCTGAAACTTGCTCGTGTTTTCTAAATGTAGAAAAGCGGTCATATTGGACAGCGCTTACAGAACGATACAAGCGTTATACAGTTAATAAAATTCAGTTTAGTTTACACACGTCTCACGCCTCGATAGATTCTACTCGGCATCTATGATTGGATTGGAAGTGGTCGGGCAGAAATCAGGCTGATGGGGTTGACGGCGCCTCATATGGTCGGTCGTTAAAGGAAATTAAGGAATTAGAAACTAAGGAATTGGTTAAAGGATGAAAGATAATAGCCAAAATAAAGCATACCTATAAAATCTATAGTCGTATCAAAAGGAGAAGTGAAAAGAAAGAAAGAAAGCGCAAAGAAGAAGGCCAAAACTATTTACAGAAAGGAAGCATAGAAAAGAAAGCTAAAGTTATTTGCGAAAAAGAAAGGAAGGAAACATAGAAAAAAGGTCAAACTATTTACAGAAAGAAATTAGATAAAGAAAGATAAAACTATTTACAGAAAGAAAGAAAGAAAGAAAGAAAGAAAGAATGGCAAAGCTATTTACAGAATGAAAGAATAAAACATAGAAAAGAAGGTCAAAACTATTGACAGACTGAAGGAAAGAAAGGATAGAAAAGAAGGCCAAAATTATTGACAAAAAAAGAAAGAAAGAAAGAAAAAATTAAACATAGAAGAGAAGGCCAAAATAATTTACAGAAAAAAAAACGAGAATGAAGACAAAAGCTATTTACAGAAAGAAAGAATAAAACATAGAAATGATGGTCAAACTACAAACGGACAGAAAGAAAGAAAGAAAGAAAGAAAGAAAGAAAGAAAGAAAGAAAGAAAAGAAGGCTAAAATTATTAACAGAAAAAAATGAAGAAAGAAAGAAAAAAATAAAACATAGAAGAAAAGGCCCAAACTATTTTCAGAAAGAAAGAAAGTCGAGAAAGAAGGCTAAAAACTAATTACAGAAACAAAGAAAGAAACCATAGAAAAGATGGAGAAAATTATTGATAGAAAAAAGAAAGAAAGAAAAAATAAAACACAGAAAAGAATGCGAAATCTGTTTACAGAAAAAAAAAAAGAAAATATAAAGAAGAGCAAAACTATTTACAGAAAGAGAGAAAAAACGAAATCAGAGAAATTATGACCAAATCTACTGACAGATAGAAAGACAGAAAGCACAGAAAAGAAGGCCAAAGATTTAGACAAAGACAACATAGAAAAGAAGGCAAAATCTGCTGACAAAAAGAAAGAAAGAATAGTGAAAAAGGCTACAGCCATTTACAGAAAGAAAGAGAGAATGCCGAGAATAGAAGGCCAAATCTATTCACAGAAAGAAAGAAAAGAGAAAAGAATACCAAAACTATTTGCAGAAAAAAATATATAATGAAATAAAGAAAGAAATAAGGAAAAAAGCATAGAAAAGAAGTCCAAAACAATTTACATAAAGAAAGAAAGAAAGAAAGAAAGAAGGAAAGAAAGAAAGAAAGCATAGAAAAGAATGACAAAACTATTAGCAGAAAAAGAAAGAAAATGTAGAAAAGAAGTCCAAAACAACTGACAGAAAGAAAGAATGGAAACATAGAAAAAAGCCAAAATTATTTACAAAAAGAAAGAAAAAAGAAAGAAAGAAACATAGAAATGAAAGCCAAAGAATTACAGAGAGAAAGAAAACATAGAAGAAAAGACCAAAAGTACTGATGGAAAGAAAAAAACATAGTGAAGAAGCTATTTATAGAAAGAAAGCATATAAAATAAATCCAAAACCATTTGCAGAAAGAAAGCAAGAAAGAGAGAAAGAAAGAAGGGAATAAAGCATAGAAAAGAAAGCTAACGCTGCCGACAGAAAGAAATCATAGACAGGACAAAACTATTTACAGAAAGAAAGAAAGAATAGAAAAGAAAGTCCAAGAAAGGAAAAAGAAAGGCCAAAGAAAGAAAATATAGATTAAAATATGAAAATTACTCATAGAAAGATAGAAAGAAAGTATAGAAAAGATGGTCAAAACTATTTACAGAAAGAAAGAAAAAAAACATAGAAAATAAGGCCACAATTATTGACAGAAAGAAAGGGCAAAACTATTTACAGAAAGGTATTCCAGAAATGTAAAGGTATTTAAAGAAAGGAAGATAACATAGAAAGGAGGTCCATTCACAAAAGGAAAGTAAGAAAGAAATCCTAGAAATGAAGGTCAAAGCTATTTGCAGACTAAAAGAAAGAAAACAGAAAACATAGAAAAGAAGGCCAAAACTACTGACAAAAAGAAAGAAAGCAAAGAAAAGAAGGAGAAAATTATTGACAGAAAAAATCATACAAAAGAGGGAAACATCTAGTTACATAAAGAAAGAAAGAGAAAATATAGCAAAGAAATGAAGGTCAAAGGTATTTTCAGAAGGAAAGAAGCAAAGAAAGAAAGAAAGAAAGAAAGAAAGAAAGAAAGAAAGAAAGAAAGAGAGAAAGAAAGCATAGAAAAAAGCCAAAACTATTTATAGAAAAAAAGACAAAAACGTACAAAGCAGTGAAAAGAAGGTCAAAGATTTACAGAAAGAAAGAAAGAAAGCATAGAAAAGAAGAACAAAACAATTGACGGAAAGAAAGCATAGAAAAAAGGCCAAAACTCTTTACAGATAAAAGAAAGAAGAAAGAAAGAAAGAAAGAAAGAAAGAAAGAAAGAAAGCATAGAAAAGAATAATATAGCTCCTTACAGAAAGAAAGAAAACATATAATAAACGTCAAAACTGTTACTAGAAAGAAAAAAATAAAGCATAAAAAATGAGGCCAAAACTATTTGCAGAAAGAAATAAAGAAAGAAATAAGGAAGTAGGAAATAAATTATAGGCTAAAAGAAAGAAAGAAAGAAAGATAGGAAAGAAGTTCAAAGCAATTGGCAGAAAAGGCATAGAAAAGGACAAAACTCTTTACATAATAAAAGAAAGCATAGAAAAGAAGCCAAAGAATTACAGAAATAGAGAAACATAGAAAAGAAGGCCAAAACTACTGTCAGAAAGAAAGCAAAGGACAACACTATTTACAGAAAGAAAGAAAGAAAGAAAGAAAGAAAGAAAGAAGGAAGAAAAGCATAGAAATGAAGGCCAAAGATATTTACAGAAAGAAAGATAGAAAGAAAGAAGGAAAAAAGAAAGAAGGAAGAAAAGCATAGAAATGAAGGCCAAAGATATTTACAGAAAGAAAGAAAGAAACTATTGATAGAATACAAGAAAGAAAGCATAGAAAAAAAAGGAAAAACTATTTGCACAAATAAAAACAGAAAGAAAGCATATCAATGATGTCCAAACCTATTTACGGAAAGCAAAATGTACTTTCTTCTATGGTACTTAGACTTCATATAATTTAAGCACAGTAATAGTTTGGCATCAAGGTTTCATCAGTTTACATTTAAGTTCGCTCGATATAAACGTAAGTTCTTTGCTAACAGTTTCTTCTCTCACACTTCTCACCTGTGGAGACTTTCTCCCAGCTTTTTGCGTTCCAGTCAACTTTCATCTTGAATGTCAATTTTTATAGATTCTTTCCTTGATTCATTTGCTTTAATTGTTCTCGCTCCTTAATAATACTTTTAATTCATCCTAACAGTTTCTTATTTCGTAATTCTCACTTGTTGAACTCTTTTTTAGATTCTTGATTTCCAGCCAAATTTGATCTTCAAAAATTTCAAGCAATGTCAATCGTTAACTAATGCATACTTGATTCTTCTTCTTTTATTGTTCTTTTTCCTTAATAATGTTTTCTCTTTTTCCTATTCATTCACACTCAGTAACCCCTTGTGTCTTAGTGGCTTTATTTCCTTGCTTCGGGTGAAATGATTAAAACAGATTTGTAAAAAGAAAAGCATGAAAAACAAATAAAAAATGTTTTACAAGATGAGATTAAAAACGAAGCAAGAATGCACAGAAAAGAAAGAGAAAGAAAAAAAGAAAGAAAATTCATGAAAAGGAAAACCAAAATGATTTCCAAAAAGAAAAAGAGAAAGAAAAAAAGAAAGAAAATTCATGAAAAGGAAAACCAAAATATTTTACAAACAGAAAGAAAAAAGAATATAAATTGATGTAAAAGAAAACCAAAACGATTTACAAAAAGAAACAATGAATGCATAAAAGAAAGAAAGAAAGAAAGAAAGAAAGAAAGAAAGAAAGAAAGAAAGGAAGATTCTTAAGCGAGAGAATGGAGTTAATGAATTGAAAGAAAGAAAGAAAGAAAGAAAGAAAGAAAGAAAGAAAGAAAAGTGGCAAAGACGGAAAAAATGAAGAAAGAAAGAAAGAAAGAAAGAAAGAAAGGGAAGATTAATTTAGAAAAATAATATAGATGAAAATTTAATAAAAAAAATTGATCAAAGAACAAACAAATTGAATACAATTTTAAAAACTTGATTCAAATTAAATAGATTTGTACGGATTTCTAAGAGGATTCATTCTCATTATTTATTCATGAATACATTATTTTCTGTTGCCTACAACCCCGGGAAAAGATACTGACATTTCATATTATGCTTCGACAAATAAATTTCTTGGAGTTCTTGATAGCACTACCACAACGTTTCAGCCGGCTCATTCTCCAGCCTTTCTCAGGTGTATCATCTATAAGAAAAGAGAAAAACACTATTAATTTAATAAAATCTTTTTTTTTTCTTTTTTTTCTTTTTAAAATCTGATGATGAGAGGAGAAACATTTTTTTAAATTTCTGAGTTGAATTTGAATCGCCTAAATTTGACGAAAAAGGCCGAAGAATAAAGCGATCCAGAGTAATGCAATGAAAAAAAAAAAAAAAAACTGCACCGATATGGTGCCTCGAAATTAGTGAAGGAAATTATGGAGAGCCATGATCGAAAGAAGAAAAGTAATGAAGAGGTATACGACCAAGCATGTCGTGAAGAATACAACAATGATGACGCCGAACATAGCTTATCAAGGCTGGTGAGGCTTATGTCTCACTTTAAAAAAAAGATCTCTGTTGTATTAGTCTTGCTGTTGGTGGTGATGATATTTTGTTTTAATTTTTCAGGGACATTTTGAACTTTTCAGCATTCAACCATAGATAAATATTAACTAAAGATGCCATAATGACGATGATGATCCTTCCAAAAAGATCTCTCACAAGTGTTCCATACTTTGGCCCCTCGTTCTTGTAAAAGAAAAGGTTACAAGGAGTAAAACCAAATAAAATAAGAATGACTGAAATGGGTTGGTTCTTTGAGGCGTCAATCGTTGAACTGTGATACCATTCTAATCTTTCAATTTTCTTCTTCTTATGTAGCCCCTCTCCACGACTGTTCAATTCATTTATCTTAATAGGATGATTTGTTTCGGGAAAGTGACCAATTATTAAGCATAAAAAGAGCCTATTCTGTAACATACACACACAACGGCAAATCCCCAAAATAGACGTACACAAGCACACACACACACACACACACACACATACACACACATATATATATATATATATATATATATAATCCCACAGTGACCTATACATACCGGGCGCTATATAAGCAATCCTCTGAAGAAGTTATGGCATTTGCTCTGTAGATCCCAATTATTTTCTGTTCATATATATATATTTCATATGTAACTGTAGCGTAGAGTTTATATTTAATATATATAGCGAGACTATTCGCAGATGCGAATTGAGTCACTGTCTGGGCGTGTTTGTAAAAATAAATACGCTAAAAAATTCACTTTCATCCCTACCGTGCGCCGACGGCTTAATGGTTAGAATCTCCGACTGACACCAATTCAGTCGGATTTCGATCCTGGCTAGAGGTAACCGTATGTCTAGCCACACTGATGAGCTGCGAAACAGTCTGTCTGTGGATGACGTTATATATATATATATATATATATATATATATATGATATGTGACGGTAGCGTAGAGATTGTATTTAATATATATGATATGTGACGGTAGCGTAGAGAGTATGTTATATATATATATATATATATTCTTATGTTTATACATTCTATTTATAGATACAAATATTTAAATAAATGCTCTGATTATAATAAACAGTATTAACAACATTTACCGACCTGAATGTACGAGAAATTATCAAAGAAAATATGCGTCCTCCTGTATCCTATACGGAGCTGTCATACCGATTGGGCCACGGATGAGTGTTTCGGTTAAGAAAGTCGATTTTACTGTTTTTAAACTACAAATCTCCATAATTTTTTCGCGTACATTCATATCTGCTCGATGCGTATCAAAATGTAAACAAATGACGTCACATATTATGAAATGGACTAAGTCCGACAATAATTTTAAGACATTTTCTTTTTATATTTATACGTTCTTTTTATGGGCAATAATTGTCGTTTCATTCTTCTTTCTCTCCATATCGCATTCTCGGATGAAGCGTTAATCAAAGTAAACAGAATGATAGATGTTTCCTATTTGTTTTTCATCTTATCATATATATATATATATATATATATATATATATATATATATATATATTAATTCAATTTAAATAAAAAGACAACCTTAAGGATCAATTGGTTATAATTTATTTCCACAGGTATCTGGTTTTTACCTTGTTCATCAGACCGCACTTCCAAGAGTGAAAAAATGTTTCAAATTTACATGTAATTTTTATACACTTTTGAGGGGTAGCTTTAAGTTGATGTAAGGTCATATAGAGAGAGGGTGAGAAGGGATATGACAGACATGGTCGAAATTAGAAAGGTAAGGGGGAGATAGGAATAATTCTAAATCTATTTTATTAAGAATTTTAAGAGTAAGGGAGTGGGGTCAGGATCAGACATTGAGCTATTTGATAAGTCATCTCACAGGAAACGAGATAAAGGGAAAAAAGAGAAGTAAAGATATAAGAAAGCAGAAGTGGAAGTAGGAGGTTGAGAAAGAAAGGAAATATAGAGCTTATGTAAAGAATAAAAGAAAAGGAAGGGGAAGAGTAAATTAACATACATGTGCATATTGCGGTTAATTTGAAAAAAAAACATAGATTTATATATTTGACCGTTAACGTTTGACATTAATTTAAGCAAAATAAGCTAGGAAATAAATATAATGTGAATATAATATAAATAAACTATTACTATTATTAACATTATTAATATTACGAATAACAATTAAGAAGTAAAAGGTTTTTAATTAAAATAAAAAATTTCATATTTTAAATTCTGAATATATATATATATATATATATATATATATATATATATATATATATATATATATATAATTGTTGTGATGGTGGTGCTGGTGGTTGTTATTGTTGTTGCTGCTGCTACTTTTGTTCGCACCAGATGTTTTTTTCTTTTCAGGTTATCACTCCTGACTTAAGAAAATGACTTGATTTGTTTGCTTAACGGCATATCAACACCTTATGGGTCATTTAATGCCAAAATTTAATTTTCTTGGAAGCTCTAAAGTAATAAAAATATATGTTATTTTGCTTTCACAATTGAATACATGGTAGATGATACTCAGCTTTTGTGCATATACATATGTATGTGGACATAGTTACTAGAGGCGGTGATATGTGTGTTTTATGTTGTAGTTTTGTTGAAGTTATATTTTGGAATACAGCTTGATTTCTCTAAGAATATATATATATATATATATATATATATATATATATATATATATATATAAGATATTACATGTATTAATGTCATGAAATACTGATGTATTGTTGGTAATTTTTATATAAAAATGTATTGCTGGTATTTTTACTATAAAATTGTATTTTTATACTTCCATAGTGTTTTTGTTTGTGGGGTTCACTATTTGCACGTAACTGGACCTGGGAAGAATAGCAATTAAGAGGTGGTCCCACATTCCCCAAAAGCTACAAGCTCCCGATCAGAGGCCTTGCTACTGGACTTAAGATAGTAAACCAATCAATCCTTCTTTTCGCCGACAGACTGGATGCAATACTTTTCGAAGTATTAATGCTTTTCCGAGCAGACAAGCTTTTTATAAGGGCTCGATTTCCAAACCACAATCCAATATCTACAAGAATTTATTCGTGATTATTATTATACAACACCCCTGTGCTCCATTGATCACTGGTACTCTAATTACTTACTTTGTCCTTCCAAAACTGTCATAATTTCATACTTTAAATCATTGTAGTTGTCGATTTTCTTTACTTTTATTTTTTATTTTTATTTTTGTGTGTATATGTTTATGTATGCATAAATATTTGTTTACTAAACACTAGACATCCTTTGTCAATATATCTGGTGATGGGAAAAGAACACAGGTATAAGCCCATTCATACCTTCCTCAATGCCATTAACGTAAAGCAGACAGAATCCCACCTTGTTTCTGTCACGACACACGCCGCCGCTTGTGTCAAAATATCCCAAATCATCGTTATGTGCAGATGGATGTTTTAATCGACATCTTTTACCGAGAGGAATGAAGCCGGTATTTGATTTTCTTAGCGATGTTACTTCCATTTTCTATTTATCTACAGAATGCTCGGGGTTTTCCCTCGTCATTTTTACTGTTTTTCTTGAAGGGGAAAAGTAATTTCTGTTCCAATTTGTCGTTAATGGGAGATCGGATTTAAGCAAAGCCAAAGCGATTCGGTCTATTTTGGTTTTCTGGTGTTTTCCCCCCAAATGTTGTCAGCAGGTAAATGGCGTTAAAACCATTTTCCTTCTTTTTTAGAAATTGAATTTTTGGCAATTTTTTTGGCAGATCAGATAAGGTCCCGGAGGTATTGAGGAAAAAAGAAGATGGCTTGAATTTCGTCAAAATGAAAGACGTTGACTTGAGGTGACTAAAGAGGGGAGAAAAAACGGAGACGATAAAATGTTTATTGGAAGTGAAAGACAGACAGTTGAATGTGAAATGATTTTGAAAATTCCGAAGAGAAAAAGAATGAAAATTGTACAAGAACAATGAAGAAAGAATCGAAAGCCAATAGAAAGTAAAAAGAAAGAAAGAAAGAAAGAAAGAAAGAAAGAAAAGGAATCTAGAAAAAGAATATCAACAAATAGAGGTGGTAAATCGCAAAGAAGAGAAATCAGGAAGAAGAATTGGAAAGAAAAAGAAAGAAAAATTAAAACGAAAGATAGATAGATAGATAGATAGATAGATAGATAGATAGATAGATAGATAGATAGATAGATAAAAAATCTGAAAGAACAACAAAAGACAGAAGTTGTGAATTGTATAGAGAAATCCAGAAGAATACAGAACGAAAGAAAAATGAAGAAAATATGGAAGAAAGCAAGAAAACAAACAAACGAATTGCAAAGAAGAAGAAGAAGAAGAAGAAGAAGAAGAAGAAGAAGAAGAAGAAGAAGGAGAAGAAGAAGAAGAAGAAGAAGAAGAAGAAGAAGAAGACGACGACGACTATGGAAAAAGAGATTGAAAAGAAAATATTTTGCTGAGGATTTTGCCAAATAGTTTAAAGGAAATTTATGAAAATCTAAGACAGACTCTAATCAATAAAAACATATTTCAGAATCAGAAAATAAAAATAAAAATTAACAAAGAGAATCACAAGTGAAGAAGAAAAAGGAAAAGAAATTCTTTCAGTAAGAGGAGAAAAACACGAATAAAATAGAGAAATAATGCTTGGAGCCTGCTTCAGTTTTGTACTTCCTACTGGTCCCAACGCGCAGTATTTAAGCCCTGGGGCAAACCAAAGTTCCTGATGCTTTTCCACTTAAATGACAGGCGTAACACAATCTTCCTACTGGTCGCTTGCTGTACAGCTAAACTCAGTGAATATGGCAGGAAATTAAGACAAATTCAAACAGTAAATGAAAACAAAGGAAAACGAAAAAGACATATTGAATAAGAAGGGAGATAGAAAAATCATTTTAAGAAACAAGAAAAGAAAAGGTATGTGTGTATTAGAAATAATAAGCTAGGAAATGTTTCCTCTTGCTTTTACAACCAATTCCAAGGAGAAAAAATGGAGGAGAAACAACATGGACGAAAAATCTCTTGAAAAGAAATGTTTAGGCAAGAGGACAAGAATAATTTCAGAAATCACTTTTCAAATTGAATTTTAAGCAACACGCATTCCTTCTATTTACTTATTATTTGCCCATTAGATTTATTTTTTCAAATCGATTAATTTATTTTGTTATTTTGGAGAAAAGAAATTCCGTGCTTATTCGATGATTTAAAAAATAGCATCAGTAAGCAGAAAAACGCGGGAAAATATAAAGATTCAATAAGAAAGGTAAATGGCGATAAGAGACGCAGAAACTGGTTTTGGTAGTTGCTGGGATGCAAGGGAGACTCCAGAATACAAAAGAATTGAGACGGAATATTTTCTTTAAAGCTACATAAACTATACGGATGTAATGAATAAGAAATGCCTACAAATATGAATGGTAATTTAAAAAGAAAGAAAGAAAAAAAAAAGAAAGAAAGAGCTAAGTAAGCGAAAGAAAGAAAAAAAGAAAGCGCTAAGTAGGCGAAAGAAAGAAAGAAAGAAAGAAAGAAAGAAAGAAAGAAAGAAAGAAAGAAAGAAAGAAAGAAAAGGAAGAGCTAAGTAAGCGGATGAAAGAAAGAAAAGAATAAAGAAAATCAGAAAAAAAGAAAAAGAAAGAACTAAGTAAGCGAAATAAAGAAAGAAAGAAAGAGTGAGCTAAGTAAGTGAAAGAAAGAAAAAAGAGATAGGAAAGTAAGTAAGAAAGAAGGAAAGAAAGAAAAAAAGAGAAAAGAAAATAGAGAAAATTCACAGGAAAGGAAAGAAAGAATTATGGAAAGAAGATAAAAAAGATACAGACACAAAAGAGAGATCCGATTAATTTTTATCATCCACTCATTTTGGAATGTAAGACGTGTGGCATTTTGATATGATCACTTTGAGAGAACTTGTTCAGTATTTACGTTCAATTAAGCAGAAAAATTACTTATATCAGTGGGTAAATTAAGTATGGATTTTACCCTTTTAAAGTGAATTGAGATCAAACCAATATCAGATACTGTATAAATTAAAAAAACATTTCTTCAGCAACGGAAGCATCATAAATATTTGTTCTGTCTACGGGAATTAAACTCTAAATGTCCGGACATGCCAACAGTTGTTTGGCCAATTTTGATCGGGCAGTATTTTTCTCGAAGATTCTCCACGATATGGAAGACCAAATTCTGTTAATATTGTGATTCTAAAAACTATGAGACTTATTAAAAACAGTTCGATTATAAAACACCTTCTGATTCGGAAAAGCATCCAAACATGGGCAATGGGTCACTCATCATCTGACTGCTTTTCAGGATAATCGAAGAGTTGGCCTCTGCTCGTCATTGAAGACATAATATCGAACTGTTCATGGGTATAATCATCGAGAATAAGTTCTCTATAATCAGACTCGACAATGGGTAGCAACCAATGAGAAAGAAGAATCCATTTTCAAGGAAGGATGACACCCCCCACAAAGTTATACTCTGTATTTGGTGCGATATGTAGGGCATCGGCTATCATAGTGATTCTCAACGTGGGTCCTTAGTCCCACAAATGGGTCTGATAAATTTTTTAAATTGGCTTAGAGGTGTCCCAAAGAAAATAAGTGGCCTTTTAAATTATGAAAACATAAACTGCAAATAAAATGTATTTTCTTTTACACGTAAATCCCTATTTGTACTTATATGGGCCTGAAATCTTTTTGACACAAAAAATGAGCCACAAGAAAGAAAAGGTTGAGAAACCCTGAACTTAGAGGGTTCCCCAATGGAATCAATAGCCACGTGTTCATGACCAAGGTGAGCCGTCAAGTTGGAAGACATTGACTGTGATCTGACCTGGAGAGGGATGGAATCCACCAAGTGTAATTTTCCCAAGACATGCTATACATAAATGAATACTTAGCAAAACATGTGAATGGAGCTGGTCAGGTGTGAGAATACTAATATTGTGAAATTTTATATTGGATCTACTAAAAATGAATTTAAATTAAGATGGAACCAACATCTGACTTTCTTCAATAACATTAAGTATTGCAACCAAACAACCCTATCCAAATATTCTGGGCACTTAAAAGTAACAAATAAAACACCCACAGTAAAATGGAAACTAATAAAAAAAACGAGACCATGTTGATCTTTAAGTGACCCATGTCCTTTGTACCTACATGAAAAGTTATATATTTTTAAGTTTCGGAAAAATAAAAATTTATTAAATCAAAGAAATAAAATAGCAGACATTGTCTCATGTTTTCATAAAAAGAAATAATTAATTATAAAAATAATTTGCATAATTAGATATCTATTATTTGATCATAAATAAAATAGTTTATAGATCCATAATTAAATTCTCATATTCTAATTTTACAATACCATATATAGTTTATTAGTAAATATAATAAATATAGTATTTTAGAGCTTCATAAATAAAAATATAAATATAAATAATATGACTTAATCATATTTAAAAGTCCCTTTTTTAGTTTGAAAAATAAGTAAATAAATAATAAATAAATATGCCAATTGTATTGTAGTGTAACCCAAAATAAAATAAAAACAAACTGTGATGACACGTTCGCATAAAAGGA
Source organism: Acanthosepion pharaonis (assembly GCA_903632075.3). Taxonomy (NCBI): domain Eukaryota; kingdom Metazoa; phylum Mollusca; class Cephalopoda; order Sepiida; family Sepiidae; genus Acanthosepion; species Acanthosepion pharaonis. Next base: position 1,709,536 of record CAHIKZ030004787.1, read on the forward strand.
AGTCACTATCAACAAACAAAAATTTCAAAACCCCACGTAAACTTAACCGATTTTTACTTTGCCACATAAAAATATACTTGTATCTTGATTCGTCAAAAAAAGCCAACACCCCCTTAATAAAAGATTTTGAATTCTCATTCCTCCCCAACTGAAATTATATAATATTAATTGACTTATAAAGAGAGTAAATCTATTATTTTCGAAAGTTGTTCTGCAATGCGTGAAAATGGAACTGAACTTCAAATTTTAAGCTTAATTTAAGATTTAGGTTTTGGTTTTGAAACATGGTAATTTCTGTATCGCAATGAATACATATTTTTAAATAATAATTGTAATATTATGCTCTCCTGTGTATCAAGCACTGTTTTTAAAAAATAAATGTAAAAGAACTCTGGATTATAAATCCGACTGTTCTTTCTTCTTATTTTGATATATTTATATGTATATAGATATGTGTGTGTGTTTTTCAATTAATAATATAAACATATTGTGTGTATTTATTTACATACTGATCCTTTCCATTTTTCTAATGAGTTTCTTGATGTTAAGTTGAAGAAGGCACCGTAGTTTTTTCTGGCCCAAGTACTTTTAATCTTTTTCAAGATCCTCTTCAGCCCTCAACAAAATTTATTACGAGTGTAGCAGCAACGTTTTGAGGCATAATATTAAAAACTTCACTATCCAAACATAAAACATTTCCATTTCAGACAATATTTACGAGTCATGCAGGCTGATTACTGAGGTACATTTCTCCTATTACCGTCACTCCCTCTTTTTCAACGGTTACCCATGTAAGATTTGTCCAGGTTCCCTGTTGGTTAGCGTAACGGTTATCACTGAGGGATATTGAATCAACGAGCCGATTTCGAGATCAAGCTTAGTCGGTTGATTTCCCTTTTGCACTGTCGCCCTTGGAAAGGCATAAGTCTATCTTTTCTCCCTGGCTCCTAGATATGCATTACACCCGAGTATTTTGAACAGAAGTTGGGATTTATCCATTGTTTCATGGTTAGGATTGGGTTTCCTGTTCGTCCTAAAGTCTACTTCAATTCTATACTTCTAACGCTTGTCCTTACTTAAGCTAACACAATTCCACGCAGTAACCTTCTACCTTGAGTGTCTCGGGCGCCATGTTTAGGGTGAACCTAAAACAAACAAAAAAGAAAGAAAGAAAGACAGACTGAGCTCTCTGGCGTTTCATGGCAACATTCTAGAAGGACCAATATGAATCCTAGATCAGGGAGAAGAAGATGAGAAATGTTTCTCAAGTCAAGGAGACATGGTAATCCACAGATGATACGGAAAACGTATCTGTGAAGAGCCATGATCGCCTACGTCCTGAACAAACATGGCATTAAAAAAAAACCTATATCGGCATATGTGAGAAGCGTAGTGTTTATCAGCGTGGAAAGTAAAATCGATGAATCGATTTGAAATAAAAGTGCCATTTACTACCTTCCCTTTCGTGCTAAGGCCATTGAGAAAAGAAAAACAATCGCCTCTTCTTCCTCCAACTTTAGGTTAAATTGCAGGATAAACTGAGCTTTCTAGCCTGTTGTTGTGGCCAGTAAATAAGAAAGGCTATCCTCAAACCAAAACCGGTCTAAAGGCATCGGAAAACCACCTTCCCAAAGTATGGTAACTGATAGGGAAACAGTGGAGAACCACGACTGACTAGGTTATGAAAATGTTATAGTCCGAATTCCTTATACCACGGTGATAGTCAAAGGTAGAACCAATAAAGAAGAACTCGAACACAGGTATGGAATAACACAGATATATTACAAACAGGAATATATACAGAGAAGTAGAAAGTGTTAGTACGAACAATCAGGTTTAGTAGGGAGAACAATGTAGTCTCGACCAGTATCACTATTCCAATGTCTTGTAGTAATTGTCTGAACGCGACTCGGTTTCGGACTGCCTCTGACTCGACTCTTGACTCGACTTGAACTACTGACTTAAGTCACCCCTCACCACGAGGGCGTCATGTGGCACAAGGCCTTTTTAACGTGGGCTCTCCGAGCCCGTGGGCTCGGCCAAAAATATGCCCATTGAACCCGTATAAACGGGTTCAGGGTCGGTTTACCACCCCGAAAGAGAATCCGCCCTTCGGCGTAGCCTCGTTCGGGTTCCTCCCCGCCCGAAGGCAGAGAGTTCAACCGATCAGCCGGACGACCGAGATCGACTTGAACTACTGACGATATTGAGTCACCCCACCACGAGGGTGTCATGTGGCACAAGTCATTTTAAGGTGGGCATTCCGAGCCCGTGGGCTCGGCCAAAAATGTGCCCATTGAACCCGTATAAACGGGTTCATGGCCGGTTTTACCTCCCCGAAGGAGACTCCGCCCTTCGGCGTAGCCTCCTTCGGGTTCCTCCCGTCCGTAGGAAGAGAGTACAAATATTTTCAGCGAAATATTAAACCTAGCTTCGTCAGGCGCAAGGATACCATAGTGAGAACAAATACCTAAGCTGAAATTTAGTAAACGAGCGAATCGACTGATGAGGAGAGTTTATTATGAAGAAAAAAAAAAATGAGCCATTTTTGTTTAATTAGCAGCGATCTCCTGTTTACCAAACCGAAAACACCATTAAAAAAAAACAAAAACAAACCAAAAACAAATAGGAATCATAAGAGATAAACAAAACGAATAATTTCTATCTCCATATCTTTTGCCATTAGCAGAGGCCATGAAAGCAATGATCAGGGGAGACACAATATCTAAAGCACTCAGAAAACGTATAAAATAAACTCACTATCATGATCGTCATCATCGGCTTCGTTGTCACATTGGCCTCTGAGAGTACGACATTTCTCCCTATCCCTTCCCACATTCCCCGGCTCTCTTTATGCTCTTCTATATCTTAAAAAGCTTTTAAGCTTTATTGGTTGTACCTGCGAGAAAATGTCTCCTATGTGCGACTGATGCGTTCCTGCGACAGCAATCCGACTTTTAAAAGTTTTTCTTTGCTAAGAAGGCTTCATTCTCTTCTTTATTGCTCGTATTCTTGCATGTTTATTATTCTATCTATCTATCTATCTATCTATCTATCTATCTATCTATCTATCTGTTTATTGCAATCTGCTCATTATCTATCTATCTATCTATTGAAATCTCTTCTTTATCTATCTATCTATCTATCTATCTATCTATTGTAATATGTTTCTTATCCATCTATCTGTTTATTGCAATCTGTTCATTATCTATCTATCTATCTATCTATCTATCTATCTATCTATCTGTTTATTGCAATCTGCTTATTATCTATCTATCTATCTATCTATCTATCTATCTATCTCAGTCTGTTCATATCTTATAAGTAGCAGTTTTTTGTTGATATAATTTTGGTTATAGCCTAACGAAATTTCTTTCTTAAGGACTTTTTACCATTATTTTTTCTCTATATCAGACCTGTTTTTTCGTTTTCTGGAGAAAATCTATACATATTGTCCAATGTTTGAATGCTTTCGGCTTTCAAAATCATTATCAAAGAGTTGGCGTTTTACGCTATAGCATGTTTAATTTTTTTTTCAAACATCCCGTCTTCTCACGGTATGTAGTTTTCAAAAGTATCACGTCCTCCGATGTTTGCTGGTGATGTCATGTCGTTTAATTTCTTTCTCGTTTTCTTTCGTTGATCCATAAACAAATTTGTATATAGCGTGTGTGTGTGGGGGGGTATTATATATTATGATAGATGGATAATGACGGAACTGGAAAAGATGGAAGTAGACTAATATAAATTAAATAAGAGAGAAGGATATAATTTGACTGACATAGATAGATAGATATGAATAAACTGGGATAGATAGATAGATAGATAGATAGATAGATAGATAGATAGATATGAATAGACTGTGATAGAAAGAAAGATAGATATGAATAAACATAGATAGATAGATAGATAGATAGATAGATAGATAGATAGATAGATGAGAACATATTTAGAGAGAGGTGAACAGACTGAGATAGATAGATAGATAGATAGATAGATAGATAGATAGATAGATCAATCAGTAATTTGGATTAATATTGGCCTTATCTCATATTGGGCGGCAGCCATTAAGCCCATCGTGGCGTCTACAGCATTGTCAATGAAGCTAAGCAGTTTTTAAAACTAATCGCACGCATTTATCTTGCGTAGCAAATTGTCTTTGTGAACCTATTTTAGAACATAAATAGAGACAACAAAAGAATATTCTTGCGTTGCACAACACAACACAAAATGATCCCAACTATCTGTGTCTAACATTCTTCAATTCAACACGTTTTGCCCGGTTACAGTAATTGTTTTCTTCGCTACTACTCATCTCTGTAATCACATTTACTACAAAACAGAGCGACCTGCGTTACATGGAGCTTCTTATCTCATACCTCCCGTCAGTGAGACTCCCTTCCTATCACTTACTTCTCTGTTAGCTATAATATTCAAATATTCAAATGTAATATCAACCGACATCTTCTGATGCCTTGACCTTGATCTGTGTCCTTCTCTTTATCCTTTTCCCAAACACTCCTCTTTATTCTTACTCTCACTCTTTGTAACCCTTTGCGTGCTAGTGGCACTCCCGCCTTGTTTGGAGGTTATTTGCATATATATATATATATATATATATATATATATATATATATATATATATGGTCTAGAGCCCCCGTTGTTTGTCTCAAAGTCCTCGGAAAAATCCAGAGACGGATATGCAATGTGATTGGTCCTGATCTGGCATCTCGTCTACAGTCATTTTCACAGATATTTCGTCTCTTCTCTCTGTCTTTTCTACAAATACTTTCACGGTAACTGCTCCGACAAGCTACTTTCGTTGGTTCCCAAATTGCATGAATTTAAGCGTGCTACTAGGTAGGCATCTCAGTCCCACCCTTTCACTGTCAAAACGGTTAAATGCAGTCGTCTCTTCTACTCCAATATCTCTCGCACTTCCCGTGTGTGAAACTCCCTTCCTCTTACTTGCTTCCCTGATAGCTATAATCTTCAATTCAAATTCAATGTCAATCGACATCTTCAGTTGCCTTGATCTAATTCCACGTCCTTCTCTTCAACCCTTCCTCTTACTCTTCCTCCCATTCTCTGTAACCCCTAGCGTGCTAGTGACACTCTCACCTTGCTTGGGGTGAAATGCTTAAATAAAGAAGACATTTTTATCATTGGCATTCATTCAAAGAAAGCTGCCAAAATGGGCATTTTTATAAGGCATCTCCGTTACACTCATTTTCATTGTGGAATAACTGGCCATGGCGAAGTATAATTGGTAAAAGTGTCAACAAGAGGAATTGACAAATTTTCATTAAACAATAAGAAAAGTAAGAAAAAGAACATGACAAGCTAACAGTAAACAAAGAATATATAAGCAAACCAACGGTAATAAGGCAAAAAGATCGCTAAATGAGCATTGTATTCAAACGCAAAAGGGATGCATTCAAATGGTTTTATCGTTCTCACTTCAAGACAAGAAAGACGCCACAAGGATCTGCTCGAACTTTAATATATCCGGGAAAGAACCTATACTGACAGCAAACGGCATACATGCGCATAGTGAACGAGTTCAGTGAATATATAAAAATAGAAAGGGACGTAAGGCAAGGATGCGTCTTCTCACCGGACTTATTCAACCTATACAGCGAGGCAATTCTGAGAGAATTGGAAACCGTACCGGGATTTAGCATTGGCGGCCACAATCTTAACAGCATAAGATAAACAGATGATACAGTACTGATGGCAGACTCGGAAACTAAATTCCAAAATCTCCTGCAGAAAGTAGCAACAAAGAGCAAGAAGAATAAACAACAAGAAGACAGAATTCATGGTCATCAGTAAAAGGATGAACCCGAAATGTGATTTGCAGGTCAGGGACACTAAAATCAAGCAGACTCGGAAATTTAAATATCTGGGAATTGTTTTGACAGAGGATGTTTAGTGCGACACTGAGATCCGTAGGCGTATTGGGCAGAGTATTGCGTGACAAGAGGATTTCTTTTGTAACAAAGAAAAGATTACTGAGCAGTTACGTGACATTTGTCCTTCTTTACAACAGCGATTACTGGACGATTTCCTCAAAGATGAAGCAGAAACTCGAGGCAACGGAGATGTGGTTCTACAGAAGGATGCTAAGGATATCACGGACTGAGCGTGTGAGCAATGATGAGGTCTTAGAGAGGATGCAGACAAGAATTAGGCTTATATTTAACATCAGAAAGAGGTAGCTGAAGTTTCTGGGATACATAATGAGGAAGGAGGGCCTGGAGAATCTGATACTCACGGGTCGAATAGAAGAAAAGAGAGACAAGGGAAAACAATGCATGACTTATCTAGCGGGCTTAAGCAAGTGGATGACAGAACGTGGTCTGGGAGGAGGAAGCAGAGGAAAGAAACTTGTTGAGAACTGCAAGGGATAGAGGGAGGTGGAGAGCCATGATCGCCTACGTCCTGAAAGAAAATGGCACATAAAAAGAAAGCGACCAAGTATTGTCCATTTTTATCGATTAGAAAGAAATCGCAGTATACATCTGTAGGATTTGTCTATAAATTTGGGGAGGGGATGTTCTTAGCAGCCATTGCCATTAGATTGGAACCAACATTTATATATGTTATGGTGAAACACACCTATTCTATAGTTAATAGACTCTCCCACCTATAATAAGTAGGAGTAGTAAGAGTAACAAGTCAGTCGCTCAGGGAGTTAGTCAGTCAGTCGATGTCGGACGAGAGTTAGTCGAATACTAAAGTATCAGCGACCACAACTAGATTTACTCTGCGTCATTACCTATTATATCAAGTTCCTAACGTTTTGTACGTCGAACCTATTTTAGGACCGACTTAGTACAAATACAAGTCTCCACTGTGAAACCACTACATAACAACTTGGCGACGAGGGATTCGAATTCATACGGAGGAAGAAAAACCTTTCGTACTACATAACAACTTGGCGACGAGGGATTCGAATTCATACGGAGGAAGAAAAACCTTTCGTACTACATAACAACTTGGCGACGAGGGATTCGAATTCATACGGAGGAAGAAAAACCTTTCGTACTACATAACAACTTGACGACGAGGGATTCTAATTCATACGGAGGAAGAAAAACCATTCGTACTACATAACAATATATAAACATTTCACAAACATCCAGCACTTTAAAAGCAATTTCCTGCACTTTGTAAGTGTTGCGGTAAACCCTCCTACAATAGAATGAACTATTCCTCCTCTCATAAATACTAACTGCGAGACTTCCTAGCCGTAGAGTCGTAGTAGACTTGCAGAGCAGCGCAGACGCAGCGTTAATCTGCCGGTCGGTCGTACACTCCTATCTGCTTATTGCTAACACTCTTGCTTTGTATATATATCTATTATTTCAATAGACTTGTTCAACCTACCTTCGTCTTCCGTGTCTTTCTTTCTGGCCCCTAAACAAGCCACAACAGTAAGTTTGTGTAATATTCCTGTATAATTTTGTCGTTATTTGTTACACAACATTGGAATTGTCCCATTTTGATTTTGTCTCTCTTAATTCCCACACTCGTGACCAGGTTTACTTGTTTTTCTTCCTTTATCCATTTAGTAGTAAACAATGGTTGTTGGTTCATCCTGCAACAAGGTCGCCGACGTCTCTTTTAAGTAGAAGATTTACATACCACTGCCATTAAATACCGTCCTGGGTATGACGATAAACTACATCCGCGTCCTGGGTATGACGATAAACTACATCCGCGTCCAGGGTAAGACGATAAACTACGTCCAACAGCAAAGCCTCTGATCAGGAGGCTTTGAGGAGTGTGGAACCACCTCTTAATTGCTGGTGTTTCCAGGTCCACCCTGACCCGGGGTGGTAGCACCTGTTAGGGTCCCAGCTATGGGCAAATAGTTAGCCCCGAAACTGAGGTAAAAAGCAGTATGAAAGTGTAAAAATAGGTTTTAATACCAGAAATACTTTGTAAAAAATTATTACCAGAAAAATTTTTTGAAAGAGAAAAATATTACCAGCAATACATTTTTTTAAATAATATTACCAGATATACATTTTTGAGGAAGAAAATATTATCAGAAATAGATTTTTGAGAAAACAAAAATATTACCAGGAAAAAAAAGTTGTCGGTATTAAATGACCCATTGAGATGTTGATATGCCGTAAGACAAAACAAACAAACAAAAATTGCTATTAGATACAAGGAAAGGAAATACATTATCTCTGGACTCTTTGCCCTTAAGTAATGGTTATTAAGCGATTTTCAGACAAGGCAATAAAGCCACTAAGACACAAGAGTTTACTGAGTATGAAAGAATAAGAAAACGAGAAACATTATTAAGGAAAGAGAAGAATAAAAAACGAAGAATCAAGAAGACTGTAGATAACGATTGACATTGCATTTAGATTTTTGAAGATCTAAGCTGGCTGGAAATCAAGAAGCCGTAAGAGAGTTCCACAAGCGAGAAGTGCGAGAGAAGAAACTGTTAGCATAGAACTTACGGCAGCATCTTAGCTATTTGAACTGTAAAATGATGAGAGCTTGCCGCCAAATCAGTACTGCGCTTAGATTCAAAGTCTAAGTAGCAAAGGGGAAATTTCATCGGAACATTTCCCTTGAAAATATTTATAAATAGGCCACATGGAAGTTATACTTCGGTGTTGGAAAAGTCACTGAAGCCGAGGAGCCAGATCAGAACGAATAACATTGCGGATTTTTCTTTTGATTTTACCAATCAAAAATCTCTAAATATAAAGTAGGAGCACTAGTCATGTCTTGGCAGCAATATAAAAATCAGGGGCGAATAGTAGACTTATAAATCAATAGGTGTTTCACTTAAACAAAAGCCAGGACTTTAAAAGCTCCCTCTCGCCTTTTGTCATACAAAGCTATGATACACAAATATCAACAAGTGTTTTATCCATGCTATGGGATAAAATAGCTCCACTGTTTGCGTGCCTTATGGAAAAATGTTAGTGTAAAGTACCGATCATTATTTCATTAATTCCATCGGATGCCTCCAGTTCTTTCCGCACGAGGAAGTGAAGCATCTGCTGGGAAATTACCCTTGGAATACTCGACAGCTTCAAGGGAAAAATTGAGCAGTGCTTGCGGGATTTAAATCTATCCAGAAGGAGAAATAAGGAAGAAGAAAAGGGTGTTTGAAAGAGATGAAAAACAAAGAAACAACAGAATATAGAGAAGAGAAAGATAGAAAAATAAAATCTATAAAAGAAGTGACTGGAAGAAAGAAAGAAAGAAACAAACAAACAAACAAACAAAGAATGTGTTTAAAATTAATGAAGCAAAGATAGAAAAAGAAAGCGGGTATGAAGCAAAAAATAATAAAGAAAAAAAAGAAAAAAGAATGAAATAAAAATTAAGAAAAGAAAAAGGAAAAAAAAAGAAAGAGGAATTCAGAAAGATATAAAGAAAATGCGATGAAGCAAAAACTAAGAAAGGAAAATGTTAAAAAGAAAGAGAGAGGGGATGGAGCAAAAACTAAGAAAGAAAGAAAGAAAGAAACAAACAATGTGTTAAAGGTTAATGAAGCAAAAACTAAAAAAGAAAGAAAAAGAAAGAGGGAATGAAGCAAAAACTAATAAAGAAAAAAGAATGAAACAAAAATTAAGAAAAGAAAAACTAAAAAGGAAAGAAAAAAGAAAGAAAACTAAATGAAATTTGAATAAAAAAAGAAAATTGAATGAAAAATTGAATGAAATAAAAACGGTAAGAATGGTAATATAAAACAGAAATAAAGAAAGAAAGAAAGAAAAAGAAAGAAAGAAAGAAAAAGAAAGAAAGAAAAAGAAAGAGAAAGAAAGAAGAAAAGATGGAAGAATGTTGAATGAAAATAGAAATAAAACATGAAATATAAAAAAAGGGGAACTGAGAATGAAAAAGGAGAAAAAAAGAAGAAACTAAAAAGAAGAGAAAGAAAGAAATATAAAGAAAAAGAATAAAAGTATTAAAGGAAGAAACTAAAAATAAAGACGCGAAGAAATTAGAATGAAATAAAAGAGGAAGAAGAATGAAATAAAAAGTTAATTAAATACAGAAAGCAGGAATGCAAAAAGAAAAAAAAATGAAAGAAAGAAAAAAAAATAGAAGGAAACAGAAAGAACGGAAGGTACGTCAATCGTAATATCTTCAACAATTTGATCACAAATGATAATTTGATAATTTTTCCAGTTGGTAAAAAATTGCTGAGAATCCTTTGCTTTATTTGGACGTGGAAGCATGACATTAAAAGAAATTGGAGAAGGAATGAGGTTTCTGATATCAAATCGTCTAACCACTTCAAACTGTAGATTCAAACACCTCATAAGCGAATGGACGCTTGGAAGACAGCGGCAAACGAATACCACCGATTCTTCGCATTCAATACTGCAACAAATGACATGTCGTGTCTACTTTCAAACCCATCATTTTACCGCATCTTCGCATTTTTTTTTTTACTTTGATCGTGCCATCCTTAATCAAACCCCGTTAGTGAATAAGTAATAGACTATGAAGGAGGTGAGAGTTGGCTATGAAGATAGAGAGAGGATGGCTTTGGAAGCAAGCGATAGAAAAAACAAATAGGTGAACTGAAAAAGGGAGAAAAAAGCAAGGAAAAAGACAGAAAAATGAAATCATTCAGAAACGTGAATCTTAGGATTTACTAAGCACTTGTATGTCTGGAACAAGGCCAAAATAGTCGAGTGCTCAGTGAGAATAGTCCTTAATAAAGTCTGACAGATGAGCTTGTTAACCATCAATCGATAGCAGTTTAATCACCTTCCGAAGAAGATATGTCTGTCCGCAGATGAACAAATAAGAGAGAGAGGGGGGAGGAGGAGTAGAAGGAGGAGTAGGAAAAGGAATGGAGAGAGATAAAGTCGGATGTAAGAAAAAAGATGGAATGTAAGAAGAAATAGGTTGCCTACAGAGATGACTGATATTGTTGGTTTATTGCCAATAGTGTCAGTAACAGGTGTTCAAACCATGGCAAAGGCCAAATTTTCGAATACTGATTTTCAAGGAACATGAGCAGAAAGACAACACTTACTAGCACTTGATGCAGAATATATTTGCAGAATATATTTCATTAATTCCATATTGGTACAGTACCGAACTAAGCAAGTACCAAATACTTGAGAGATGGTGTGAGGGAAAGAGAAAAAGACATAATTACGGAAAAGGTAGAAGAAATAAAAGATAATGAGAAACGATGAAGAAAGAAAGTAAGAAAGAAAGAAAGAAAGAAAGAAAGTAAAAAAAAATGAAGAAAGGATGTGTTAAAGAGAAATTAAGCAAAGAAAGAAAGAAAATGGAATAAAAACATAAACTAAGAAAGAAAAATTAAAAAATGTAAAAGAAGGAATTGAGAAAAAATTAAGAAAGAAAGAAAGAAAGAAAGAAAGAAAGAAATTAAAAATGTAAGAAAGAATAAGTTAAAAAGTAATGAAGCAAAACCTAAAAAGTAAAAAAAAGTAAGAGGGAATTAAGCAAAGACTAAGAAAGAAAGAAAGAAAGAAAGAAAGAAAGAAAAAAGGAATGAAATGAAAAATATGAAAAAAAAGTAAAAAAAAGAAATAATGAGGGAATTAAACAAAAACTAAGAAAGAAAGAAAATGGAATGAAAACAACGAAAAAAAGTAAAAAACAAATAAAGAGGGAATTGACCAAAAACGAAAAAAAAAGAAAGTAGAAAAATTAAGAAAAATTAAGTTAAAAAGTAATGAATCAATAATTAAGAAATTAAGAAAAAAGAAAGAACAAATTCAGAAGTAAATCTAATAAAATGAGAATGAAAGAAAAAGGAATGAAACAAAATTTACATAGTGTTTGCTTTTTCTTTGCTTTTTATTTTCTGTTTTCTTAATTTTTGTTTCATTCTTTCTTTTTTCTTTATCATTTTTTGCTTCATTCCCTCTTTCTTTTTCTTTCTTTTTTTACTGTTTGCTTCATTAATCTTTAACACATTCCTTGTTTGTTTGTTCGTTTCTTTCTTTCTTTCTTTCTTTCTTTCTTTCTTAGTTTTTGCTCCATTTCCTCTTTCCTTTTTACTTTTCCTTTATTACTGTTTTTAGTTAATTTTTAACACATACTTTTTTAAAAATTTTTACTTTCTTTCTTTCATTCTTTATTTCAGTTCATAGTTTTTGCTTCATTAATAAATCCCCTCAGGACACTAGAGGTGTTGCCTCTCCCCCTCATCATCGTGGACCACATTTGGTCACCGCGAGCCGGGATCGACCCTAAAAGACTACAATTTGGTGTGGTGCAGATCTGACTACAGGATGACTACAACCAACCCAAGAAAAGAACTCACACAGCGAAAAGCAAGATGAGAAAAATGTGTGATAACCAAACGGGCGCTGGTCATTTTGACTATACGATTCTAAGAATACACTCTGTATTTGTTTTTATTATTCTCTCGATGAATTGACAGCAACCCAGGAACAAGTGGCAACAAGTGACAGGTAGGACACTTTTCGGTTTTTCTCGGAAATTTCTCGACCTTTTTTTTGTTGCGTCTTCCCAAGACGATTTGATATATTTCCGATCTTTTCCGATTTTGCACGATTTGAATTGGTTTTTAACATGAGTGACCACAGTAGATATTGAGGATGAGGGGTCGAGGCAACAATCCATTAGTAGTATGAGGGAATTGCTGGGAGGGCCCAGGGTCCCAGACATTTGGGCGAGCCCAAAAGACATAAAAGATAGCGTCAGTCAAGAATTTATTTAACATGAGTGACCTGAAGTGTTTAATATCGAGTATTGGGGAGAGAGGCAACAACCCCTTGGGGATTGTTGGGAGGACCCAGGGTCCCAGCCTTTGAGTGGTGAACCCAAAGGAAGTGAAGGCCTGGCTAGCGTCAAACGAGAAGGGACGGTGCATATATGAGCTGACTGATAAGGAAATGGTATACGTAGTGTATAGCGCTGCGCTGGGAACAGCACTTGGTGGGAAAACTCCAGTTGACTTGGAATGAGCTGAAGGAACTACTTATAAAGGAATATGCCGACGAGGGGACAGTGAATGAGACCAAGAAGAGGGAGTGAGGCAACAGTTATAAAGACAAGAAAAAACAAAAAGGAATGAAAAAAAAGGCTAAGAAAAAGAAATTTAAAAAGAAAGAAAGAGGGAATTGTGCGAAAATTAAGAATGAAAGAAAGTAAAAGGAATGAAAGAAAAACTAATAAAGAAAAAGTAAAAAAAGAAACAAAAAGAGTGAATTCAGCAAAAACTTATAAAAATGAAATAAAAAACGAAAGTAAAAAATTAAGAAAAATGTGTTAAAAAGAAATGAAGCAAAAACTAAGAAAGAAAAGAAGGAAAGAGAAATGAAGCAAAAAAACTAATAAAGAAAGAAAGAAAATGGAATGATGCAAAAACTAAGAAAAAGTAAAAAGAAAAAAGGGTAAATGAAGCAAAAACTATGAACGAAAGAAAGAAAAAAATTTTAAAATGTATGTGTTAAAAATTAAAAACTAAAAAAGTAATAAAGGAAAAGTAAAAAATAAATAAAGATGGAATTCAGCAAAAACTGAAAAAGAACGAAAGTAAAAAATTAAGAAAGAATGTGGTAAAAAAATGAGGCAAAAACTAAGACAGAAAAAAGAGGGAAGGAGTAAAAACTAAGAAAGAAAGTAAAAAAAATTAAGAAATAATGTGTTAAAAGGTAATGAAACTGAAACTAAAAAAGAAAGAAAAAGAAAGAGGGAATGAAGCAAAAATTAATAAACAAAGAAAGAAAAAAAAGAAAAACTAAAAAGAAAGCAAGACGAATTGTGTATAAACTAAGAATGAAAAAAGTAAGAAATTATTTGTTAGAGCTAATGGAGAAAAAGTAAGGAAGAAAGAAAAACGAAAGAAAGAAAGATAAAAAAAAACTAGTAAATAAAAAAAAACAATGAAACAAAGAAGAAGAAACATAGTAAAGGGAAAGAAAAATGAAAGATGAAAAAATAGGGAAAGAAAGAACGAAAATAAAAAATATTCAGAAAGAATGAATTAAAAGTAATGAAACAAAAACTAAAAAAGAAAAGAAAAAGAAAGAGGGAAGTAATCAAAAACTACTAAAGAAAGAAAATGGAATGAAACAAGCAATATGAGAGAAAAAATAAAAAAAGAGGGAATTGAACAAAAACTGATTAAAAAAGAATGAATGTAAATACATTACGGAAGAATGTGTTAAAAAATGAAGAAAAAACTAAGATAAAAAAGAGGGAATGAAGAAAAACTATAAAGAAAAAACAAAGAAAATGGAATAAAGCAAACGCGAAGAAAGAAAAACTAAAAAAGCCGGAATTGAGAATGAAAGAAATAAAGTAAAAAAATTAAAAAAAGAATGTCCTAAAAAGTAATGAAGCGAAAACTAAGATAAAAAAGAGGGAATGAAGGAAAATCTAAGAAAGAAAGAAAGAAAGAAAGAAAGAAAGAAAGAAAGAATAAAATTAAAACTAAGAAAGAAAAAATAACGAAGCAAGAAAGAAGGAATTCAGCAAAAACTAAGAAAGGAAGAATGAAAGTAAAAAATAATAAAGGATGCGTTAAAAAGTAATGAAACAAAACCTAATAAAGAAAGTAAAAAGGATGAGAAAATGAAGGAAAGACAAAGAAAGAAAGAAAGAAAGAAAGAAAGAAAGAATAAAATTAAGACTAAGAACGAAAAATTTTAAAAAGAGAAGGCGAAATTGAGCAAAATCTAAGAAAGAAAGAAAAAGGAATGAAACAAACAATATGAGAGAAAACTAAAAAAAAATAAACAGGGAATTCAGAATGAAAGAAATGAAGTAAAAAAATAAGTAAGAATGTGCTAAGAAGTAATGAAGCGAAAACTAAGAAAGAAAGAAAGAAAAAAAGGAGGAAAAGTAAAACACAAAGAAAGGATCTGTTGAGAAGAAATGAAGCCAAATCTAAAAAAGAAAGAAAAAAAGAATGTGTGATTGAAGCAAAAACTAATTAAAAAAAAGAAATAATAAGGAATGAAATCAAAACTAAGAAAGAAAAAGTAAAAAAAAGAAAATGCGAACTGAACAAAATCTAAGAAAGAAAGAAAGAAAGAAAGAAAGAAAGAAAGAAAGAAATAACTTGGCAAAAGGAAAGGAAACAGTAAAAATGAAAGAAAACAAAAAGATAGAAAAGAAAGGGTCAAAAGTGACTCTATTACTAACACGAATAGAACATGTCAAGAAATGGGGCCGAGGATATAATATCAGATTTAGACTATTGAAATTCCTAGAACACCTTATAAGGAAAGATGACATGGAAAATTTAACACTCACAAGTCATACCAAACGAATTGGGGAAATAATATCTAAGTTACCTGATATGTTTGAATGAAGTGGAAATAAAAAGGATGGGAAAAAGGCAAAAGTCGCTTAGAGCTATAACAGAAGGGAAGTTGTGGAGAGTTATGATCGTTAGATAAAGAAGAAGAATCAACAAAATGACAAAAAGGAATATAAATATAGAAAGGACAGAATCTCTCAGTAAGGAAAAGAACTTGAAATATACGTAATCTGCATTTGCTTTCTCAACGGTAATGAACTTCGAATTGGCTGTCGCTTAAGACGACTAAGTCCAGTATGTCATATTATTTAACTCATAATTAGGGAAGCGAAAAATGGATTTATGCCTTTCCAAATGGCATTAGTGCAAAAACAAATACAGCAAACTAGGCTTGAATTTGAACTAAACTTGCCGATAACTGTTATGCTATCTACAGACCTAAATAAAAATTCTATGTTCAATTTCAGAAAACAGAAATAAGAATAAGGGATGATGATCTGGAAAAGATTCAGGAATACATCTACTTAGGAATGGTGAAAACATTAAAGTGATTTCATGAAATGTTACAGGGATACGAGAAAAAATTCTCGATAGGACAGAATTTTTTTAAGTATATGAAGTATGTAATTGCCAATACAACTACCGACGTCGTTTCGAGAACTAGCTATTCATTTTTTTAATTACGTGTAAATGTTTTTTAAACATGTATTTATTAAATACAAACGTCTGGAATACGTTCTAAATCTTACCTACCTGTCTGCCAGCCTCCCAACTCTCTCTCATTTTCCGCTCTCTCACTCTTTCATTTCTACATTTCCTATATCTTAAAATTGCCAGACTGGTTTAATTCAATTTTGTGGGTCCGTGGACCCCTACTTGGGAACTTGTACCCAAGGAGTTTGATGACCCATTATTTGGGAACCCATCCACAGAGTACGAACCCTTCTGCACCTTTTTCTTAGCAAGTAATGACCCTTTTGTTTTCTTGAATCTGATACATCTAATCTAATAAGATGGCCACTAATATGTCTTCTTTTCAATGCGCATGCGTAAACGCAGAATGTTGACTTTTCACGCTGAGAGCAGACGATTTTTTGTTCACATCTATATGAGGTGGCTACGAGCAACTGCGGGAGTTTAAAGTCTTAGAACGGTTAAATCTGAAAGATACTCACATCAATGAAAATATCAAATCCTAATTATTCTTTTAATCATTTCATCCCGAACAACCCGATAATGCAAGAGGCGCAAGAGGGGTGGGGGCTACTGTGATTAAAAGAGAATGAGAAGACGTTATTAAAGAGGAAGGACAATGAAAGAACAGGGATCAGGAAGACAAATGATGGCGATTGATGTTGCATTTAAATGTTTGACGCTTGAAGGCGAGAAGTACAAAGAGAAATTATTTTCATAGGACTTAGGGTCATATCTAGCTATTTCAAAAGTAAAACGATAAGACCTAGTTACCAATCTAATTCATGTTTCAATTCATGCGACCGAGATACCAAGAAGAAAAGCACAATATAATAATTACCATGAAAATATTCAGGGAAAAGACAGAAGGGAATTGTTTGACGCCAAAATGCCAAGTCAGAATTATAAACCCTGCTTTTGATTTTGTCAAGAATCTCGAGCTATAGACCAGGTGCATCGGACAAGATGTAGTAGCAATATTAAATGCACGGATGAATGGTATATTTATAAACCTGCAAGATGGACACTGGAGAGAAAACTTGTCTGACACGACATAGTGAATCAACTTTATTAACAATGTGCCTAGTAATTGATTCAATATAATTATTCCACTTTGTATGAGTGGAAAACGTGAGATGAAAAATACACAATGAGTTTCTCTTCTGGAGGTTAGCATCAGCCATGCTGATGGAAGGCATCAAAAATAATTCTCTAAGATGACTTAGAAATTTTTTTTTTTTTTTTTGGCGGGTGTTAAAATTATTTACAAGTCATTTCTTGTCCCAGTTAACAACTGACTGAAGGTCATTTTCGAGATCAGCTTCCACTTTTACCTTATCGGACTTATAGAACTTATTATTAAGACAGATTTTATGTCATCAGCATAAATACCGAGATAGGAAATGATAATATCGAGAAGGTTATTGATAAAAATCAGAAACAAGTCGAAAGATAGACTCCTAGAGCAACCCCGCATTATTGTGAAAGGATCTAGAAAACAAGCCGTTCAACATGATTTTCATTACACGATTTCTTAAGAAAGATTGAATCAAATCAAAAAATGGGCTGAGGACACCATAGCCTTTCAGCTTTTGAAGTAGGTGAGCAGGCCACACCTTGTCAAATGCCTTCGAGATATCTGTGACCATAGCCCTAACCTCGCTGTTCTTATCAGCATCAGACTATGGCAAGAACTTGTCAAGATAAGCAAACACTGCCCATACCGCATAAGATTCTAGTAGTCTTGATCCTGGGTCCTTCCCACGTTGCTTAGTACTACCGCCTGTTAACTGATGGCTATCTGCTGCCGGCTTCGTTCCTTCATCTGTCCTGCCCCACGTTGGGTTCCTTGACATAGAGCAGTGAAGATCTAATTTCTTCCGTACTTAAGCGCTGAATTAAGCTGCGGTGGAACCGTGCTACAAAAGGGCAGAGAACACTTCCGCTGGCGAAAATACAAATGACATAACAAATAACGAAGAAGGTCGCTGGGTTAATTTTCAGATGGTTTGTATCGTCGTTGATAAACAAAAGTAACCGACCCCGTTAACCTCTCTATCGTGACACTGGGTCTCTTTTTTCTAAAACTTGGAGCGGGTTAAAATATACAACACAAGGTGGTTTGTCGGGAACTCTATTGGCAGCAGGTCACGTTGGGTTCAGCAGCTCCTTCATCCACCGCTGTCACGTCTCGTTTCTCGCTCTAAGTGATGGCTTTAATTAAACACTCTGTTTATATATATTTCGCCTAACTCCTACAGCACCTCAGCACGCATCAATATTCATATCAATTAATTATTTTTCCAACATTGGGTAAACGATACCGACCTTAAAACAAAGCGGTCAGTTATTCTAAACAATACATTCTTCGACAACAATAATTTTCCGATAACAAATGCTTGTCTTCAAAAATTATTTCAATTTTTCTTATATCAAAGAATTTTCACATTCCTCATTCCACAGGACATATTTTAGACTGCTTACATCATCGGCTTCGCGATTTATAATAACTCAGTTCGTTTCTTGGCCGACAATTAATATTCATATCAATTAATTATTTTCTCCACTTGTAGAGAAACGACACTGACCCTCAAACAAAGCGGTCACTTAATCAAAACAATATATTATTCGACAACAATATTTTCCTCATTCATCGGGACATATTTTATACTGCTTACATTCCGATTTTACGGATTCATAATTCTGTTTGCCCATCAGTTTATCAGAAAAAAACATTTCTCTTTTTTCTTTGTTCCATATTTCAATTCATGTTTTAACTTTAACGTTTTTAACCCTTCCACTTCTCCAATTCCTATACAGGGTTTTCACATGAACACTTTTAATTCTAATTTCATATTACCAGTGTCACAATAGTGTCACATTGTTACTGTGAATGAGTTACACACATCTCTCCGATTAAATATAGGCATTTCGTCATGAATTCTACAGTATACGAAATATTAGTTTTACCAAGGTTCGAATGCTGACCACTACGAGTAGATGAAATTTATGCAACTATGAAACGTACAAAGCTTATCGTCCTCTTCACACGATCTCTCTCAGCTTAATTATTTCTTCTACCTTTTCAAAATTTCCTTTTTCTTAATTTCTCCTTTTTGATTTTCCTTTTTCTTTCTTTCTTTCTTAAGCAGTTTTTTTTTGGTTCTTTTTCTTTATGTCACATTTTGTTCATTTTCCTTTCTTTCTTCCTTTTTCCATTGTCTTCGTTTTACGCTGATTTTAATGAGGTACCTCTAAAAACGAGAAAAAAAAAACGATACCTAAGGTTTAAAATGAATTTTTTAAAAATGAAAAATCCTTCTTGATGCTTTTATTTTAGTTTGAATTTCAAGCTAACAGATTAAATTTAATATTTCTAATAAGCAAAATACTTTGCTGCATTTCAAAAACTAATTTAAACTGGGTGGAAGGAGTTTTTTTTTTTTTTTTGCTAAAATAGTTGATTGGCGCCCTTTTTTAGTCATCTTTCATAGAGATGTCATTCTCTTTATAAAAAAATCCTCTAAAAATAAATAAAAAATATACTTTTCTGAAACGTATTTGATGAAAATATTCTCCGTAATCTAACGTTTTATTAAATTAAAAAAATGTTGACTTTAAATTTACATATTTTTTTTATTATATCGTGTATGGTAGGCCGTACTTACTAAGATCGGCACATACAAAAAATTCAAAATTCTTTTAAAAATATTGGTGTATGATGATTTTTTAAGTTTTTCCATTTATGATGAGCAAGTTTACACTTAATAATAACATCATCTAAAAGGCTGAAATTAATACAGAATTTTAAAGAAAATGAAAACAATTCTTGTAAAATCCATTATTCATCGAAAGTTTTTCTTAAGAGAATAGTGTCTTTAATATATCCTATTTATAAAAGCAATTAAAAAGTTTTTCTAATGATATAGTTTTATTGCATTTTTTATTTTACAATTCAGAGCATTTCGGTATATGGTGTTTCTGTTAGACAGAAACAAATAGAGGATTTAAATTCTCCAAGTACTCCTGCTTTTAACTAATATAAATATGAAAGGTTAGAATTTTGATTACCCGAAATTTCATAAAATTAAGTAGGGTTAACAGATGTAAAAGAATATATGTTTACGAAAATTTTCTAAAACAAATAATTTCCTTCATGTGTGAATGAGATATGAAAATTTAATTTAAATCCAACAATTATTTTATTTTTGCAAGTATTTCCAAACCAAAGTGTTTTTAACACCAAAAGATGACACTAAAAATCACTATACTAATCTTTGGCTCACTCGCTGACGAAATAAAAACAAGATTCTTAGCCAAAATTTCGAATGTGCTAGAAAGGATTAATAAATTTAAAAAGTTAGTTAAAAATACTTTGGTCTTACTATCTGTCTTGCTTGGTTATACTATCTTAATAATTAACTAGATGCAACCGTAAGTTCTATTCTAATAGTTTCTTCTCACACATTTCTTATCTCTGGGATACTCTTCCAGTTTCTTGCTTTCCTGTCACCTACGTTCTTCAAAAATTTAAATACAACATCAATCACTATCTTTTACCTGTTCTTTTAATGTCCTTTCCCCTCATTAAAGTCTTCTCATTCTCTTTAACTCACAATAACCCCTTGCGTCTTAGTGGCATTATCGCCTTGACAGCAGTGAAAAAGATTTTTTAAAAATGCAAAACTGACCATGACAATAAAGTTGAAACGTTATATTATTTACTGCTATAATCCCTGTTTGTCTAATGAATTGATCCAATCTCTTCCAATAGAAGAAATTAATTTGAGAATTTCTTGATTGGTAGAAGTTCCATAAACAACTGATATTGTCTGCTGGCGTTTAGCTTGGTATTCTTGTATACCTTCATAAACAATTCTCTTAACAATTCTACGATAGTGTTCAGTGGGATCCGGCGAATATGAGGCTACGCCATAAGCCGGTGAAATTTAAATCCTAATTTAATTAAGTATTCATTCGTTACACTAGCAGCATAAAGTCGTCTTCGTACTTTAGGCAATTTAGGCAGAAGTAATTTTCAGCCCATCGTCCACATCTCAGTGACCAATCAACTCATTACTGATGTTCCTCAATCTTAATAGGTGAATAATAATGGTTAGTGGCTTGGATTGAGGAATCGAAGTACCGAGTTCGAATTTCAGTCAAGTTCATGACATTCACTTGCGTACTAATAAAGGAAGGCATGAATCCATCGCTTCTATCCCATGGCTCACAAGACAGAGTAGGCGGCAACCAGTTTAGTCATCTATCCTAAAAAGTGTGTATAGAAGCATATATATATATATATGCGGCTGTGGACAATGTGTGACTCCAAATTCCCCCTGAAACTCCTTCTGTGGATTTGCGCGTTTGAATGAATACGACCAGGTACAGGTAAAAGTACTCATAATATAACACCTTTACTTGATTGCTGATGTCTCCTTCAGGCACCACCTATTTCTCCAAATGCCAGGGACATCCAGTGTCGCCCTATACTTGTTCGTAATTATCATTGTTTGGTGCAACTGACACACTTAAGGGTCTGGTTCTCCTTCAAAGTATGTCGAACGATTGGTTTGGTACACGTTCCTAAATAATTCAGTGTGCAGCATTGATATCTTTTAGACACATTTACTAAAGATACCGGGGTAAAAATATTGGCTTATTCTGCCACTCCAGAAAGTCTCTGATTGCTTCATCCACGCTCTATCTTTACAAGAGTCAGACCAAAAATATCGCTGTCATATCTGGGCTGGAGCTGCTAAATCTTCACTTTCCAGCCCTCATAGTTCAGAATCCTTTATGAAGTCTTCTCGGTAATGACTGTACAGTTTCTTTCTCATCATTGCAACCCCATCGCTATTTCCATAGAAAATGTTCAATATAAACCACAGCCTTTTGTTCCATCAGATCAAACCTTTATAGCTCAGACAGACAATGCTACCTCCACGGAATCGTATCCTCTATATTCCAATTGTAAGGAGGAAGTTCCGCTTAGAAAGATTTATTTTTCCGAAAACTGTTACTTTGTGTAATTGACTACAGTATGGATGACTTTCCGAATACTACAAGCCTAACGTCTTCAAGTCAAGGGTTACTCATTATCCATCCTCCTCATCCTCATAATCTTAACTTTCTGTTTCTCCCTCTTATGTTTATATTACACTCTTCATTGAATTGTTTCTTTGGGGAACAGACTCCCGGTGGAGTGTTTTCCCAATCACAACAATCTTAACCTCTTCATGTCTAGGGTTAACCATTATCTTTCCGGCTTCATCTCATGAATTTCACGCCTTGCCATTACTTACTCTCATACAAACACAATGCAGTAAACCTCTACCTTGAGTGGCTCTTAGGATCTGTATTGGGTGAATTTTAGTAAAGAAAAATACATTAGGAGTTTCAGTCAATTTGAATATCTATCTATATATCTATCTATATATATATATATATATATATATATATATACTCTACGATTCTTCAGTTGATGATTTGCATCTAAAGGTTTTTTTTTCGATCGGAAGTCAAGGACTTCCGTATCTTAATTTTGTCAGTTTGCGCGCCATTATTCAACAGCGTTTGTAATAATTTTCTTGAGCATATGAAGGAACTTAGCAAATTCTAACTTTGTTTAACGAACTTGAAACATTTGAATATTTTTTTTATATTTTATCATTAGACAAATATACTTTATTTGTCCATTTGGCATAAAACTTAGAACCGTTGACAATGAAAAATCATCATCAAAACCGTTGCCATTTGCTTCATTGGCTACGACTGCGCATGTCACGAAATATTTGTTTGGTTTGTTTGTTTAACGACATATCAACTCCTCATGGGTCATTTAATGCCAAAGTTTTATTTTCTTGTGGTCTTCGTTAACTTATTTTATTTATTTTTTTTTTTTCAAAAACTGTATTGCTAGTAATTTTTTTAATTTTTTACTATGAAAATATATTGCTGGTAACTTTTTTTATTTTTTTACTATGAAAATATATTGCTGGTAACTTTTTGTAATGTATGTTTATATTTTCATATTTTGACCCTAGTTTAGGGATTTACTATTTGCCCATAGTTGGGACCCTAACTGGTGAACCGGGAAAAAAAATTAAGAGGTGCTTCCACTCTCCTCAAAATCTCTCGACAAGAGACCTTGCTGCCGGATGTAGTTTATCGTCATACGCAGAACGAACGAAACATTTGTCCAAATTGACATTTGGCAATTGCATGACGTCAATAAGATATCTGAAAAATGTAATTGGCGTAAAATGTTGGAAAGTGCTGTCTATCCATATATGGTGGATTGTTCATCTGCATCTCTGGTAATTCTTCGATCCTGAATAGGATATTATTTATTTAGATTAATGTTCTAACATTCTCAGTTGATGCGAAGTGGAAAGACGATATTAAATCCATTGCTAGGTCAGCTGATGAGAAAGTTTGGGTACATTATGTCGCTCTAGACAATGTTTCTCTCCAGAATCTATCTTATATGTCTATAAGTTTACCATTCGTCTCTGCTTAGAATATTGCTGTCATATATTGTCTGGTGCTCCTGCTATATATCTAGAGATCCTTGATGAAATTCAAAAAAGAATCAGCAATATTATTGGTTCTGACCTGACGTATCGGCTTCAGTGACTTTCCGACCGCCGTAAAGTTCTAAATATTTTCATGGTAATTGTTCGGATTAGCTCTTCGTTATGATACCCAGACTTTATGAATTTAAGCGCAGTACTAGATCGGCGACGAGATCTCACTAATTTATAGTTGAGTTCGCTAGATTTAACCGTAATTTATATGCCAACAGTTTCTTTTCTCGCACATCTCGCTTGTGGAACTTTCTTCCGGCTCTATGTTTTCCAGTTAACTTTAATCTTCATCTTCATCTATTGTCCTTCTGATTACACTTCTTTGCTGCTCGCTCCTTAGTAATATTTCTGTTTTCTAATTCTTCCGCACCCTGTAACCCTTTGTGTCTTAGTGGCTTTAGTGCCTTGCTTGGGGTGAACTCGATTTAAAAAATGTTCACGAACATGAAACAATAAAATTCAGAGCAACAAAATTTCTTTACTGTTTTGTAAGTACGAGACAATTACCAAGTTATTTAAATATAGCCACATTTATTCGTGGTCTGGGTCAACAACTCGAGATTCATTAATCAGAAAGGAAACTAAAGGAACTGCCATAGGCTGCAATAAAGGAAAGCAAGAAGAAAGGACTAAATATCAAGTGTAAGAAGACACATTGTATGGTTGTCAGCAAAAAGAAGACCCCCAACATTCGAATTAGAAATGGGAGATACTATAATTAAATAAGGGCAACAGTTTTAATAAGAAGGAAGTAATTTAACAGAAGATGGAACATGTGACACCAAAGGCAAATTGGGATAGCGAAAGATGCCTTTTAAAAGCTAAGCGCAGTAATAAGGAAACTTTCTTCTTACCTTTAAAAGATGAAAGAAATGTAATTACTCTGACTCCATGAAAGTAGCCTGGTCCTTCCCAGCTGCCAAGGTTCGAACTAGCCGAACAAAAGAGTTTTTTTGTTTGTTTTTAAGTGGAAACGATACAACTCATCGACTTTTATGACCAATCCGTGCACGAGAAAATGCTTTTCAATATTTTATGATAATATTTTTTATCATGTTAGCCATCTACCAGCTTCATTTGGTCTATTTGACGGTGAAATATCATTCAGTGAAAATTTCCAACTAGGAAAATATGCAAGCCGGTTTTACCAGATTAGTTTATCCACTGCAGGTTTCATAACAATATCTGAAATCGTTTTGGTGACGTTTGTCTGGCATTTTTACCTTTCTTAAAATAAAACAATAATAAATGTTGCCCCTCCTTTTCTTTTACTAATGTTTATCCAATTCAAGAGCGACTCAAGGTTGAAAGTTACCAAAGATATGTGATAAGAATTTAAGAACAGGAAGTCGGAAATGAAGATAATGGTTATATAGAGGATTTATAACGATTGACACCGAAAGCTCATTGTGATAGCGAAAGATGCCTTCTAAAAGTTAAGCAAAAAATTAAGAAACAGGAAATGAAGATAATGGTTATATAAAAGATTTATAACGATTGACACCGAAAGTGCATTGTGATAGCGAAAGATGCCTTCTAAAAGTTAAGCAAAATATTAAGAAGCGGGAAACGAAGATAATGGTTATATAGTGGATTTATAACGATGAAGCTGAGTGGAAGTTTCGTCATACAGATGTAATACGGAGGGGATGAACGTGATTCAACAAAATGGACGCAGCATAGCGAGTCCTATCTGTAAAGGCCTCGAATTAAAGAATGCTGCACATCTGAATATTAGCCGTGGATTTTCCTCTTCGGTGTTATAAGCATCAGACAAAATTATGCGAACTTTGACAAAGTTTTTTTTTTCTAAAAATGCCAGCTGGTATGACAGCTGTCATAATAAAATAAAAAGTGGTCTTTTCAAATAGAATTTGTTAAAAGTAACTGTTTCTTAAATTATCAGACAACTAAAAGAGAATTCATTTTTTTGCCAACCGAAACTGTCAAATATCTGTCATTTCATTCCATTCAATAAAAAAAAAATACTATTGGTTATCGAAAAGTTCTGCAGCCATTTTCTTTAAGGGACATTAATTTTCTAATTTTAGTTTCTCTAGAAGTGACAATATTTTATAATGATCTTAGGGTTCTCGTCCAATATATAAGACTTACGCTACTTGCATGCAAACTACTGTCCGCATGTTTGTTGTCGTTATCACAACGTTTCAGCTTTTGTGTCTTCCCAACAACCGACATATTGGGATAACAACAATAAAGATGAGGATAACAGCCCGAATATAAACAATGTGAATAATGATAACGCCTCATCCCGGAAATTCAGAAAGAAACTATTCTATTTTTCAAATTTTATTGTTTTGGAATTTCTGGTTGAGTAGGGCTCAGCGTACTTTCTGCCCTTCCCTATTAATGTGAAAATGGACTGTTCCTACTTATAAATATGGTGATTTTCTAATCGTAGCTTAGATGTGGCACAAAGCTGAAAGTATGGAGCACCCAATGAAGATCGAATTCCCTATTCACTCATAATTGATCGAGCGAGACAAGCTTGTTAACCATTACATCACGTCGAAGTGTCCCAAAGGTAATTTTTAAACGTACCTTAGATGAGGGACAAAGCCGAAAGTATGGGGCATCCAGTGAGGATCGAAATCACTATTCAGTCGTAAATGATCGAGCTAAGCATTAAACTACGTTGAGGTTCTCCTCCTACTTATAAATATGGCAAGTAGCCACATTAGAGGAGGACTTGAGTAGTATCTGATTTACTTTAGCATTTCCGTTTTATGTATGAGTATTTAATAAACCACTTCTTTGTTTTCCTTTACCCAATCTTCTGTTCCTTTGATAATCTCTCTAAATGCAGTTATGTGCCATGCGTGATACACGCTTAGACGATCATGTATCTTTCGTTACATAACTGAAGAGGCAGATGTTTTCATCGCAGTAGGTTGCCATTTCTTTCTGCGGCAGACCAGCCGGTCTGTCCCGCTATTCACCAATAACTGAGGAGGAGAAGAATAGGATTCATACCTTTCCAAAGGGTATTAGCATGTAAGTAAATGTAATGGATTTGACTGGAAATCGAACTCGGTTCTTAATCCGAGCCATTACTCCACCGTGCCTCTAACTACGGCTTTCTTAATTCTCGGCTATTCAAAACAAAGACAAAATTACACTATTTACATTATTCGGACTATTGTCCTCATCTTTGTCGCCATATTTATTACAACGTTTCGGCCGTTGTATGCTCCGGCCTTCTTCAGGTGGTTGTCGAACTGAACCCTTTTATTTCGCTCACTGGGATAGACTGTTCTAGTTCCACGTGCCATGTCTAATGGATGTCAGTTATCAGTTATCTCCTGTTAATTCCCCTCTCCAAGTTCTTCACTGCCTTAACCGGGTATTGAACTCACAGTCTTTGGGTCCTGTCATTGGATCTGACTTATCCACTGTGCCATGTGTCATTGAGGACATCTGTGTATGAACTTCTGGGTATTATAAACTTAATGTCTTTAGCCACCATTTTTACCAGTGCTCATATTGCAATTTTTTGCTGTTATCATTTCATGCTTTTAACAGAGGTCATATTGCAATTTTTGTTGTTATCATTGCATGTTTTTACCAGAGCTCATATTGCAATTTTTGTTGTTATTATCGCTTTTCTCTGGCAGTCCTTATTACTGGTTCCCATATTATATTCATTTCTATGCTTGGTCAGCTCAGGAGATTTTTGTGGCTTAACATATGTGCTTATTCCTTAAGTTTACGAATTTTCCAATGGTGTTAGGGAAATCAGTGAAGAGTCGTTGAAGTTCATCAAACATAGTTCGTAACTTCCGAAATTAGAGACAATGTGAATACCGCTGATCGTTTAAAGCATTTTTTCTTGCTGAACACGGAACAATCCATTTTCCGATAAGATAGTTGGTTGTAATAAAACGGTAATTTTGACGAGGATCCAAAACGCAGAATCTGTCCACTAACATGAGGTGGAATAAATACATTGAATCAATAGTTTCATCTACCCCAAAGAAAAGTGGGTTCTCTGTGTCGTACCAGAAAGTTTTAAATCTATAAATCAACCATCCGTCCTTGTATGGAATATTGCTGCCATTTATGATCTGGTGCTCCCGCTGTACGTATCGAGGTCCTTGAAAAAATCCAGAGACGAATATGCAAGATGATAGGTGCTGATCTGGCATCTACTCTACAATCGCTATCCCACACACGTGCCGTGGCTTCCCTCTGTCTCTTTTACAAATATTTTCACGGCAATTGTTCCGACGAGCAACTTTCGCTGGTTCCCGGACGACATGAATTTAAACGAGCTACCAGGCTGGCATCTTGGTTCTACCATTTCACTGTTAAAATGGTTAAATGTAACCGTCTCTTCTACTCAAACAGCTTCTTCTCCTGCACTTCCTGTCTCTGGAACTCCCTTCCCCTTACTTGCTTCCCTGATAACTATAATCTTTAAATATTCAAGTGTAATGTCAATCGACATCTGACACCCTGAGCTTGTTACCCGCCCTTCTCTGTATCCTTTCCTCAAACATGCCTCTTTACTCTTGTTCTCAGTCCTCTGTAACTCCTTACGTGCTAGTGGCACTCCCGCCTTGATTGGGATGAATTGCTTTAAAAAATATAGTTAAATCCAGGTTAGACTCTATAATTTGAACTTAAATGGCATCTACTGGACAAAAGTCATCAGGGTATGATTGTCTTCCAAAGGGGCCCCTTGTGATACATTTGGGAGATTTCTACAGTACTTCAGAGTGCAATTGGCTTGTTTAAATGGCGTATTCAGAACGAAAAAACCGTTCTTGCTTGTCACTTTCATCATAACTCCCGCTCTCAAATTGCTACAATACAGAGTAAAGGATCCTGAAAGTAAGATGAGAAGTTCGTCCGCGTTTAGGATATTGTCAACGCCTGTCAATTTCAGACTAACTCTTGTTTCATTCCATGTCACACGCCTTGTCAACCGTTCTAGTAAAGAATTCATGAAACCAGTACTGATATCGTTCTCTTGTGATAGAATACACATTAGCTGGTTGGTTGCCTAATTTCACAGCATATCAATCCTGTTGAAAGAAGTTCTTATGCATGCAGCATATTCCTCGGGCCTCTTACTTTCAGACTTTCATTTCTTTCATGACATGTCACACGCCTCGTTTGGTCAGTGCTCCCAAAAGGATCTCAAATATCGGACAATTAATCAAAGAATTTTCTGAATAGAAACTGAAAATTTATATACAATAAAACATACCCAAATCGTCTGAATAATGATGTTATGAATTTATATGATTAAAAGATGCTGACAAAACTTGATGAAAATTAAGACATAAGCTTTGACACCATCGAAGAATAACACTTGTCAAGAGGGACGATATTGCGTCAGTAAATTTCACGACAATATGGTTATGAATTGTTGAAGGATTTTTGTCATCGATGGTGTCTGAGATTAAGCCATGAACTCTTTAGGAAAAGTAATGAAATAAAAGAAGATGATGAAAATGAAAAAAATAAAAATAAAAAAGAAGAAAGGAGCGGAGGAAAAGAGAAAAAGAGAAAAGGAGAAGAAGGGAAAATTTGAAGAGAAAAAGAATGAAAGACAGTGAAGAAAAGAAGGGTAGGAAGTGAGAAAACTAGAGATGAAAAGAAAGAAGAACAGAGGAAAAAGAGACAAGAGGAAGAGAATGAAAGTGAAGGAATTAGAGAACAAGAAAGAAGAGAGAGATAAAAGATCGGAGGAAGAGAATGAAAGTGAAGGAATTAGAGAACAAGAAAGAAGAGAGAGATAAAAGATCGGAGGAAGAGAATGAAAGTGAAGGAATTAGAGAACAAGAAAGAAGAGAGAGATAAAAGATCGGAGGAAGAGAATGAAAGTGAAGGAATTAGAGAACAAAAAGAAGAGAGAGATAAAAGATACGAGGAAGAGAATGAAAGTGAAGGAATTAGAGAACAAGAAAGAAGAGAGAGATAAAAGATCGGAGGAAGAGAATGAAAGTGAAGGAATTAGGGAAAAAGAAAAAGAGAGAGATAAAAGATCGGAGGAAGAGAATGAAAGTGAAGGAATTAGAGAACAAGAAAGAAGAGAGAGAGATAAAAGATCGGAGGAAGAGAATGAAAGTGAAGGAATTAGGGAAAAGAAAGAAGAGAGAGATAAAAGATCGGAGGAAGAGAATGAAAGTGAAGGAATTAGAGAACAAGAAAGAAGAGAGAGATAAAAGATCGGAGGAAGAGAATGAAAGTGAAGGAATTAGAGAACAAGAAAGAAGAGAGAGATAAAAGATCGGAGGAAGAGAATGAAAGTGAAGGAATTAGAGAACAAGAAAGAAGAGAGAGATAAAAGATCGGAGGAAGAGAATGAAAGTGAAGGAATTAGAGAACAAGAAAGAAGAGAGATAAAAGATCGGAGGAAGAGAATGAAAGTGAAGGAATTAGAGAACAAGAAAGAAGAGAGAGATGAAAGATCGGAGGAAGAGAATGAAAGTGAAGGAATTAGGGAAAAGAAAGAAGAGAGAGATAAAAGATCGGAGGAAGAGAATGAAAGTGAAGGAATTAGAGAACAAGAAAGAAGAGAGAGATAAAAGATCGGAGGAAGAGAATGAAAGTGAAGGAATTAGAGAACAAGAAAGAAGAGAGAGATAAAAGATCGGAGGAAGAGAATGAAAGTGAAGGAATTAGAGAACAAGAAAGAAGAGAGAGATAAAAGATCGGAGGAAGAGAATGAAAGTGAAGGAATTAGGGAAAAAGAAAGAAGAGAGAGATAAAAGATCGGAGGAAGAGAATGAAAGTGAAGGAATTAGAGAACAAGAAAGAAGAGAGAGATAAAAGATCGGAGGAAGAGAATGAAAGTGAAGGAATTAGAGAACAAGAAAGAAGAGAGAGATAAAAGATCGGAGGAAGAGAATGAAAGTGAAGGAATTAGAGAACAAGAAAGAAGAGAGAGATAAAAGATCGGAGGAAGAGAATGAAAGTGAAGGAATTAGAGAACAAGAAAGAAGAGAGAGATAAAAGATCGGAGGAAGAGAATGAAAGTGAAGGAATTAGAGAACAAGAAAGAAAGAGAGAGATAAAAGATCGGAGGAAGAGAATGAAAGTGAAGGAATTAGAGAACAAGAAAGAAGAGAGAGATAAAAGATCGGAGGAAGAGAATGAAAGTGAAGGAATTAGAGAACAAGAAAGAAAGAGAGATAAAAGATCGGAGGAAGAGAATGAAAGTGAAGGAATTAGAGAACAAGAAAGAAGAGAGAGATAAAAGATCGGAGGAAGAGAATGAAAGTGAAGGAATTAGAGAACAAGAAAGAAGAGAGAGATAAAAAGATCGGAGGAAGAGAATGAAAGTGAAGGAATTAGAGAACAAGAAAGAAGAGAGAGATAAAAGATCGGAGGAAGAGAATGAAAGTGAAGGAATTAGAGAACAAGAAAGAAGAGAGATAAAAGATCGGAGGAAGAGAATGAAAGTGAAGGAATTAGAGAACAAAGAGAGAGAGAGATAAAAGATCGGAGGAAGAGAATGAAAGTGAAGGAATTAGGGAAAAAAGAAAGAAGAGAGAGATAAAAGATCGGAGGAAGAGAATGAAAGTGAAGGAATTAGAGAACAAGAAAGAAGAGAGAGATAAAAGATCGGAGGAAGAGAATGAAAGTGAAGGAATTAGAGAACAAGAAAAAGAAGAGAGAGATAAAAGATCGGAGGAAGAGAATGAAAGTGAAGGAATTAGAGAACAAGAAAGAAGAGAGAGATAAAAGATCGGAGGAAGAGAATGAAAGTGAAGGAATTAGAGAACAAGAAAGAAAGAGAGATAAAAGATCGGAGGAAGAGAATGAAAGTGAAGGAATTAGAGAACAAGAAAGAAAGAGAGAGATAAAAGATCGGAGGAAGAGAATGAAAGTGAAGGAATTAGAGAACAAGAAAGAAGAGAGAGATAAAAGATCGGAGGAAGAGAATGAAAGTGAAGGAATTAGAGAACAAGAGAGAGAGAGAGAGATAAAAGATCGGAGGAAGAGAATGAAAGTGAAGGAATTAGGGAAAAAGAAAGAAGAGAGAGATAAAAGATCGGAGGAAGAGAATGAAAGTGAAGGAATTAGAGAACAAGAAAGAAGAGAGAGATAAAAGATCGGAGGAAGAGAATGAAAGTGAAGGAATTAGAGAACAAGAAAGAAAGAGAGATAAAAGATCGGAGGAAGAGAATGAAAGTGAAGGAATTAGAGAACAAGAAAGAAGAGAGAGATAAAAGATCGGAGGAAGAGAATGAAAGTGAAGGAATTAGAGAACAAGAAAGAAGAGAGAGATAAAAAGATCGGAGGAAGAGAATGAAAGTGAAGGAATTAGAGAACAAGAAAGAAGAGAGAGATAAAAGATCGGAGGAAGAGAATGAAAGTGAAGGAATTAGAGAACAAGAGAGAGAGAGAGAGATAAAAGATCGGAGGAAGAGAATGAAAGTGAAGGAATTAGGGAAAAAAAGAAGAGAGAGATAAAAAGATCGGAGGAAGAGAATGAAAGTGAAGGAATTAGAGAACAAGAAAGAAGAGAGAGATAAAAGATCGGAGGAAGAGAATGAAAGTGAAGGAATTAGAGAACAAGAAAGAAAGAGAGATAAAAGATCGGAGGAAGAGAATGAAAGTGAAGGAATTAGAGAACAAGAAAGAAAGAGAGATAAAAGATCGGAGGAAGAGAATGAAAGTGAAGGAATTAGAGAACAAGAAAGAAGAGAGAGATAAAAGATCGGAGGAAGAGAATGAAAGTGAAGGAATTAGAGAACAAGAAAGAAGAGAGAGATAAAAGATCGGAGGAAGAGAATGAAAGTGAAGGAATTAGGAGAACAAGAAAGAAGAGAGAGATAAAAGATCGGAGGAAGAGAATGAAAGTGAAGGAATTAGAGAACAAGAAAGAAGAGAGAGATAAAAGATCGGAGGAAGAGAATGAAAGTGAAGGAATTAGAGAACAAGAAAGAAGAGAGAGATAAAAGATCGGAGGAAGAGAATGAAAGTGAAGGAATTAGAGAACAAGAAAGAAGAGAGAGATAAAAGATCGGAGGAAGAGAATGAAAGTGAAGGAATTAGAGAACAAGAAAGAAGAGAGAGATAAAAGATCGGAGGAAGAGAATGAAAGTGAAGGAATTAGAGAACAAGAAAGAAGAGAGAGATAAAAGATCGGAGGAAGAGAATGAAAGTGAAGGAATTAGAGAACAAGAAAGAAGAGAGAGATAAAAGATCGGAGGAAGAGAATGAAAGTGAAGGAATTAGAGAACAAGAGAGAGAGAGAGATAAAAGATCGGAGGAAGAGAATGAAAGTGAAGGAATTAGGGAAAAAGAAAGAAGAGAGAGATAAAAGATCGGAGGAAGAGAATGAAAGTGAAGGAATTAGGGAAAAAGAAAGAAGAGAAAAATGATCGGAGGGATGGAATGAAAGTGAAGGAATTAGCGAAAAAGAAAGGTGAGGAAAAACGCAGGAAAAGAATGTAAGTGAAAAAGAAAAGAGAGAAAAAATGATCGGCGGAAGGGAATGAAAATGAAGGAATTTGAGAAAAAGAAAGAAGAGAGAGGTAAAAGAGATCAGAGGAAGAGAATGAAAGTTAAGGAATAAGAGAAAAAGAGAGAAGAAGTGAGAGGTAAAAGTGACCCGAGAAAGAGTATGATATTGAATGAACTAAAGTAAAAGTAAGAGAACAAGAAAAAAGATTAACGGAAGAAATTGAAGGAATAAGAGAATAGAAAGAAGGGCACAAATTGAACAAGATATTAGAGGAGGAGAATGAAATTGAAATAATTAGAGAAAAATAGAGATGGACGTAGACAGAAAATGAAAAGATGGTGGAAAGTCTATTATTTAGAGAGAAATATTATTGAAAAGAAAACAGAGAAACTTTCCTTCTCTGGTCTCTTTTTCGCCTCTCTTCTTTATTTTCTCTAATAACTTCACTTTCATTCTCTTCGTCCGATCTCTTTTTCCCCCCTCTCTCTCTCTCTCTCTCTCTCTCTCTCTCCTTCATTTTTTAACTTAATTCCTTCACTTTCATTCCCTTCTTCTGATCATTTTTCCTCTCCTTTCTTTTTCAATAATTCCTTCACTTTCATTCCCTTTCCACGATCTTTTTTTCCTTTCTTTTTTTCAAGTGTAAATCCAGTCGCAGAAATAGCGAAAGTGAAAGAAAGAATGAAAGAAAGAAAGAAAGAAAGCGAGAGATAAAGATTTAGTAATTACAAGAGCCTCTTTTTGGTTTGCTATATTCAACAAGCCTCTCTTGTGAACAAGTTCACTCATATAGCGATTTTAATTCTTACTTAGTGCCGCAACTATCGTAGTCATTAAATTTCGTAAATAACCGTTTCACCACCTCAGATAATATTTTAATGATCAACCGCTTAAGGAGATCAGATAATGTAAGCAGCCTTTGGCCTTGTGCCATACAAACTAAACTGATGAAGAAAGCTTAACTAAAAATTAAAAGCGATTAACAGTAAAAAGTTCAATGCTGAGGTGAGAGAGTGTTGAATAGGAGAGAGAACCTAAGATACACACTGAGCAAGAAGAAAGAAAACGAACTGTAAGAAAAATAAAGAAGGAACTGTAATAAACAAAGGATGAAGGTAGGAATTAAGATGGCGTCAAATATGATCAAGACAAAAGAAAGCTTTAAAGATTACAGAAAACAAATAAAAAAGACACAAAATAACTGCGGTGTAGTGATAAATAAACAAAAATGAAATTGAAAGAAAAAAGAAAAACGAAATATAATGTAAGTCCTAAAATAAAAGGCGGGAATATTTCTCCCGTGCAAATCTGCCTAAAGGCAAGTAATCGACTATAAGGACAAGATGGCGACTCTAATTGCCTGCGTAGAGGCATTATGCAATATGGCGTCGTATTTTGCCGCGTGATATAATTTAGACTTAGGCTAAAAGAAAAAATGCCAGCGTTAGTTACTTGAAAGGAGGACGGCGTTGATCCTTTCGGTCATTAATGGCTCGTGTCGTTTAAATTGTTTGCTTTATTGCCTCGGAAACCATAAATGCAGCGACTAAAATCAGAAATAAAGAAAGGGATTTTGATGTGGTTAACTTTTCTGTTTTTTTTTTTTTATTATTTTTAATCCGGCTATTGTGACCAGGTTTTTATACGATAATGAACGTGAAAAGAGTTTTTCGTCGGTAGAATAACGTCAGTCGGATTGTGGTTATTCCCTACCCCCCCCCCACTCCTCTCATTTTCGCAGTTTTCGACTTGGTTTTATGCTTTTCTTTTCTTTTTTTTCTTCTTTATTCTTAACTCCACTCTCTCTCTCTCTCTCTCTTTCTCGTTCTTTCTTTCCTTTTCTGACTCTCTCTCTCTCTCTCACTTCTTTTCTTTTATCCTCCTCCTCTCTCTCTCTCCCTCTCTCTCCCTCTCTTTTGGGTTTTTCTGATGTTCTATCTCCCGGACATTCGGTTGTTCTTATGTATTATTCGTTTCATTTCTTTCTTAAACTCTCTTTCTCTCTCTATTTTTCTTTTCCTCTGTTCGTTTGCTTTCTTTCTTTCTTTCTTCCCACCTCTCCTTTCTTTTAACCTTTAGCTTATCGTTTTATTTTAAGTCACTCTTTACATCTCCATTTTACATTCCTACTTTTTCTATGCCGCACATATCCCACCTTAAAAGACACATTTTTCACTCTATTTTCTTCTTTCTTTCTTTCTTTCTTTCTTTTTATTCTTTCTTTCTTTCTTCACTGGCCTCACTGCGTTTTAGTTGTTGTTGTTTTTGTTGTTCTTCTGTTTACTGTTCTTCTCTTTCTACATTAATAGCTTCTCTGTTTGTTTCTTTCTTTTTATCTCCTTTGTTTTCATTGTGGTTTTGTTGTTGTTTTTCTTCGTCTGCCTCATTTTCTTCTCTTTCTAAAGTAATGTCTTCTTTCTTTCTTTGTTTCTTTGTTTCTTTCTTTCTTCACTGGCCTCATTAGGTTTTGTCGTTAATTTCTCTGTTCAATATTAATGTCATTCTTTCTTTCTTTCTTTTTTCTTCGTTGGTTTCATTGTGATTCTTTTGTTGTTTATTTTTTTATTTGTATCATTTTCTTCTCTTTCTAAAGGAATATTTTCTTTCTTTCTTTCTTTCTTTCTTTCTTTCTTTCTTTCTTTACTGGCCTCATTTTGTTGTTGCTTGTTTTCTGCCTCATTTTCTTCCCTTTCTGCATTAATGCTTTAGTTTTTCTTTCGTTCATTCTTTTTCACTTTATCTTTCTTGTTTTTTTTTTGTTTGTTTTTTTTACTTCTTTTCTTTCCTTCATTCTTTCTTTCCTGCTTACATTGAAATGTACTCAACGGAGCTAAATAGGTCACAATACCGAATAAGTTGCAAAGTATGCAAGAGAGAAAGAAGAAATGAATGAACATTATAGAAAAGAGAAAAAAGCAATATTAAAAAAAAAGAACTATAAAGAAAAAAGCAAATAAACAAAACTGTGGAAAAAAGAAAAATTGAAAAATCAAATAGACAGAAAAAGGAGAAAGCAAAACGAACATATTGAAAAATATGGAGAAAAAGAAAAAAAAAGCAAACCTGTGTAAGAAAGAAAGAAAGTAATGTGAATAAAAAGAATGGAAAAAAGTCATAAAGAAAGAAATATTAAAATTAGGTACTTCCAAAGATTTTCTAAAAAAAAAAAGCATACCATGATGAAAAAAGCCCCAAACTTGATAAAATGTTTATTAATTACTCGAACGTAATGAAAACGTTTCGTTTTTGAATCACTTATGACGAACAATATTGTAATGAAGTAACGGCGTACATTAAAAATGAGAACACGATATTGTATTTTACATTTACATTGTTCAGACTATTGTCCTCATCTTTTGTTGTAGTACACCTACGGATGATGATGGGTATGTCCCCGTTCACATAAATATAGTAGTAAATACTGTATGTTGATCTGCAGTTGGAGATTCGTCTCAAGCTGTGTTGGTCAAACTCTCTGCCTCCAGACAGAGAGGATTCCCAGACGAGGCTATGTCGAAGAGCAGAGTCTCGTCTCGGGAAACAGCTACCCCGACCCTGTTTTATACGGGGTCTACGGTGAATTTTTGGCGACGCTTGCGGCCTTGGATACCCTACATTAAATTCGACTTTGTGCCACATCTGACCGCGTGGGGCGGTTGGTAAATGATATTTCACGGAAAGGGATATATTTGTTCGATGTAGCACACTGGTTGTTCACTACTGTAACCGGGTAGGACAAGCTACCAGCTAACCGTAATGGACTGGTAGTGGTAGGCAATAGGCGTAGACAATAGTCCATATACTTCCACATCAGCCTGTATTTATTTCTGACAACAGTCAATCATATTACTGTAAGGGGGAACCCAGGTGTATGCATATTCATTGCATAAGTAGATATCCGGCAGTTGGAGATTCCTTGTGGAATTCACTTAATTTATTTCTAACGGTTGACTACTACTTCTACGCGCCGCTGGCGAATCTTATATGTGTTGTTCTTGTCCTAAGTATTATCGTTCATTATCAACCTTCGTTTGATTATTCTATTCAGTAATCTTCCCTTCCCTAGGTTATATCTTTGTTGCCATATTCACGTTGTTTCTGCCACTGATCTTCAGGTGATATACACTGGAATTTCGAAACTAACCTTTTATTTCGTCCATTGGGGCAGATTGTTCTACTTCCATGTGCCATGCCTTTTCTAGATATCTCAGTTTCAGTTATCTCCCTTTAGTAACTCAAATCTCCAAGTTATTGTTCACCTCTGCTGTGGCCAGGTATTGAACTCACAACTCTTTGGGTCGAGTCACTGGGTTACTTCAACCAACACTTTTATCCATTGGGGCATCATTGTGCAAATGTTGGGGTCTTATAAACCCAATGTCTCAGTAAACATGTTTTTTACCAGAGCTCATATTAAAATTTTTTTGTTATTTCTGTTGTTTCTCTAGCACTCTGGTTCCCATAATGCATTAATGTCTATATTTAGACACCTCTTTGAGTAAGACCCCCGACCATAGAGGAGAACATGATTATGGACTGTATGCGCCATCTCGTGAAACTGTGTTAAGAAATATAAAGGGGGAACAGGTAAGACTACAAAGGGCAAATAAATCAGGTATAGCCGACCATATATCAAAGGAAAAAAGGATCACTGCCTCCTTGTAGTATGACATAATAAACAGAGAACATCATTGGAATTGGAATATACGAAAAATTAAGGAATCAGCGTATATGCCAAACCCCAAAAATCTCCTGAGTCGACCAAGCATAGAAATGAATACAATATAGGAACCAGTAATATGGAATGCTAGAGATAAACAATAACAACAAATTGTAATATGAGCTCTGGTAAAAAATGGTTAATGAGATAGTATGTTTATAAGTCCCCATTTGATAAAAACGGCTCTATGAGCATAGCTGACCATATATGGAAGGAAAATGGAGATCGAAGCTCTCTGTGGGATGAGGTTGAAATAATAAACAGAGAACATTACTGTAATATACGAAAACTTAAGGAATCAGCGTATATGCTAGGCCACAAAAATCTCCTGAGCCGGCCAAACATAAACATGCATACAATATGGTAACCGCTTCGAAATATCAGCTTGTAAGCTGGGATGTGCGGGTGATATAATGAATAACGGTTCGGAATTGAAAATCGGTGATCCGAGTTCTAATTACATCTCGGTTCGTTATATTCACTTACGCGCAAATACCTTTTGGAAAGATATGAATGCACCTCTTCTACCTCCCCCAGCTATTGGTTAAATAATAGGATTTGCATCCATAAATCATAAATATCTTCAAATAATTCATACTATCTAAAACTATTTTCTGGCTTTAAATTAACTGCAAAATCTGTAAAAAAAATTTTAAAAGCAATCCGAACTGGGTTAGTTGCCGTCAGTCAATGTGTGTAGTATGCCCGTCCTTAGCGGGTATCGGCGTGACGAGTTCAAATTACGACCAAGGTCGTTGCGTTTTTCTTTCTTCATCACTTCCTTTGTTTTCCTTCTTTTCTTTTCCTTTATTTCTTTTTTCGTTCGCTATAATAAAAATATCTGCTCCTTTCGACTTTCATTTTTTTTATATTGTATTTTTCTTTTTTTTTTATTATATTTCCTTATTCACCGACAATTCTTTCTTCCTTTGCTTCTCTTAATTTTTTTTCAAGGTAATTTTCTATTTTTATTTTACAATTTTTTAAAATTTATATTTATTGACTCGATTTTATTTGTTTTTATTTTCATCTTCATTCCTTCATTTTATATTTCTTTTTTCATTTTCTTTTGTCTTTTCTTCCGTTGTTTTTCTTTTGCTTTGCTTTTGTTTTTTAATCAAAACTCTTCTTTCTTTCTTTCTTTTTTCTTTCTTTCTTTCTTTCTTTCTTTCGTTCGTTTGTTCGTTCGTTTGTTCATTCGTTTTTATTTTATTCATTTTTCCTTCTGTTTTTTTTATTATTCTATCTCAACTCCCTCCCAAACTCAGCGATAAAACTAAATCTACGTCGGAGCGTTTACTCGATAAAATATTCATGGCAAGAAAACATTTCTGTAGCGAAATGAACAATCAATACTCGTTTCTCTCTGTCGCTCACGCCAATCGAACCCCAGACCCTAACTCTAGCCCTCCTCGTAAGCATCACCCTTAAATGGATCTCTAGGATTCATGGTCCCACTCCCAGCCTAGTCTGCTTAACTTTTATTACTCTTCCATATGCCTGGGCATTCACCTGCGCCACAAAGATATTTTACCCGGCCATTTTCAAGATTTGTGATGTATATAATTTTTGAGCCTTTTGCCTTTGACTGCAAAATGCCACCTCTTGGAATATTTGGCTGCTCGTTCCACCATTTTATCGGCAGCAAATAACAGAAAACGGAAGAAATGAAAACAAATATGGTGGAAAATTAGACGGCAGATTTGTTTGGACAAATAAAGCCCGGAACGGAAAGCCGAAATTTGTCTTCCTTATTTATTCATTCATTTAATTTACTTTTCCTTTTTTTTTTTTGTTTTTGTTGAGCGAGGAAATTAAAATGGGTTAATATGTGGCGCTATTTATTTTTTTTAATTTTTGTACACGTTATTTTTCCAGAAGGTAATACGATAATATTATTTTGAAATGATATTGCTATATCTGGAATGAAAATAATAACACTGGCAACATTATACAAAGAGAACAACAACAATAATACATTTGATGAAACTATTCAGCAAAATTTACATAGAATGTGCAAGTAACATAATGGGAATCAATGCTAGCTGAATTCAAATACCAGCTTGATCTACAGCACTCACTTTCTCACAAATGCCCTTCTGCCATCAACAATGGCTTAAATAGCACAGCAGACTCTTGTACCCCGATTTCATCAATTTAAGCATAACGCTAGATTACCAACTAACTCTTATCATTTTACTGCTGAAATTGTTAGATATAAACGTAACTTCTATTATAAAAGATTCTTCTCTCACACTTCTTGCTCTCCTGGACATGACGATAAACTACAGCGGGCAACAAGACTTCTGATCGAGAGATTTTGAGGAACGTGGAATCACCTCTTAATTGCTTTGTTTCCAGATACACCTTGTTTCAGGATGGTAGAACCTATTAAGTTCCTAGCTACGGGCAAATAGTGGAATCGCCAAACACTATTAAAGTATAAAAATACATTTTGTAGTAAAAATACCAGCAATACATTTTTATGTAAAAAGGACCAACAATATATATTTATAGTAATGTGACTAACAATACATTTTATCTGTTGTGAAGGCATACAATTGCGGTAAAATTATTTAGATATCGGTAATAAATGACCCATATAGGTTGATATGCCGCTAAACAAAATCACCCAATCAAGCAACCAACATGAAAGAACTCTTTCATTACATTAATCTATATAATATCCGACAAATTTTGAAAGAAATCAGTGTTCCGAATTATAATAATGTTCAACAAAACTACAAAATAAAATATATATATCAACGCCTCTAGTAATTATGTCCACATAAATATATATATGCACAAATGCTGAGTATCATCTACCATGTATTCGATTGTGAAAGCAGAATAATATATATCATATTTTTATTACTTCAAAGCACTCATGAAAAATAAATTTCGGCATTAAATGACCCATAGGGTGTTGATATACCGTTAAGCAAACAAATCAATCAACCAATCAATCACCCTTCTTGCTCAAGGACTGCACTAACGACATCTTGTTTCCTTGACAATTATAACGTTCAAAAATTTGAATGCAACGCCAATTCTCATCTTATTCTTTTCTTAACCCCTTCTCTTTTTATTGTCTTTTCTACATACTAAAGTTTTCCCATAAGCCCTTGCGTCTTTGTAACGTTATCGCCTTGCTTGGGTTGGAATTGATTAAAACAAACGACACTGGGATCTTTAGCCTTGGGTAGCAACTATTATAGGAGAAGGATAATTATTAATTCAGAACAGTGGGGAGGGCGACGGGAAACCACTTGAAAGCAAAGTGAAAAATCAAAAGCTACTTAACAATAAATACAGAGTGCAATGTGTAAATTCTCGCCATTTTATATTTTTAATTCCGTGCATGCGCGTTGTTTGTTTTTGATTTTGTCGACTGCACAGTATAGTGACGTTAGTTGGTCACCTTCTGTGAGAAAAAGAGCACCATGACGAAGAGCAAAAAGAGCATTCACTCCTTCAGAAATTTGGAAACAGCATGCTAATCTACTCGCGCCAGAATCTCCAATACGAAAGTTTCAGTGTGTTTGGGTGTCAATCTGAAGACAGTTCAGAGGAGTCGAAAAGAGTTTGATGAGCCTAATGGCGGTTAAAAAGGTGTTTGGAGTGGTCACTAGTGATGGGGACGTTATGCCTCTATTCATCCTCCCACAGGGTTTCAGGCTCAACACGGAGGCCTACATCTAGCACTTTGAGGAGTTTGTGCTACCGTGAGTCAAGAGGGTGGCTACTGGAAGACCCTATGTCTGGCAACAGGACTAGGCACCATGAACACAAGCAGGAAAACACAGTAATGGATGTCAGACAGTTTCTGCGATCGCATCACCTCTTACATCTGGTCACTTGACTCCCCAGACTGCAATTGATTGATTATTATGTGTGGGGGTGCAGTTGAGCGAGAGACCAACAAAATTCATTTTTAACACCAAAGATGAACTGAAGGCAAGGATTATGGCAGCATTCATTAATTTAAACAAGAGCATCCAGAAGAGTTGCAGGAGATTCCAAAGTCGTCTGGAGGCCCTGGTTGGAGCCAGTAGCGATTTTACTGAATAAATTTACTCTTTAGTATTTCAAGATATTTTTGTGTAATTTTGGTAAATATATCTGTGAAAATGAGATGTCAGTGTTATTTTCATTTACGCGTCGTTTAGACGACAATTTATCCATCGCACACATCATGTTCACCCAACAACTTTTTTCGGAATATATACCTTTTACCAGGCAATATATCTTAAATTATCTATCCCTTTATAGTCTCAATATTTCAGCCAAGTAGCTTCTCGCCATCATCAGATGTCCATTGTTTTCATTGATATCTGCTATTTTATTTTGAGAATTTGAACTCATGGTCATTAGATAACAGTAGCACGTGTTTAACCAATTATCTGTTACCGTCTTAAAAGACATTAGTGGACTGTTGATGGAGCCTTTATATTCAATGCCAGGACCATCGGGAGAGTGCATTGGTCCGATCTTGTATACAATGAGGAGCTATGCCAGAGGACCGGACAGTCGTGCATCCTCGCACCATCGTTCAGCGCCGTGTTCGTTGGCCCGGTCGATGACTACATGACTAGAGTCATCTACCAGCTCAACCCGCTATCTACAAGCTGGAAGGACGACGTCGGCCAGAGCCTCCAGCAGATTAATCTGGCGCTGGAGCATGTTCATACGCTCTATCAAGACCGTGATAGCTGGAGGGACAAGATGGCGCACGTGGGCGCAACACATTCATGGTTTGATATTTAGCAGCAATAGAAGATGGTTTAGTCATGATAACCTGTAACATCCAAAATAATCAAGATGAGAACATCAATTCGAAATAATTATGGGTTTATATTTAAAAATCAACCAACCAACCCAATCAAATCTGATGATTGGAATTATCATCTCATATATTCAAACAGCTCTTTACTGTGTCATTTTGAACACATGAGCATTACATAACAGTGGCACATTTTAGTCATCTATCTGTTACCGTCTCGAAATACATCAGTGGTTTTTTGTTAGAGCCTTTATATTTAATGCACTGGTCCGATCTTGTGTCGAATGAGAAGCTCCTCCAAAGACCGGTCAGTCGAGCGTCGTCCGTACCATCGCTCAGCACCGTGTTCGGTGACCCGGTCATCTACTAGTTCGATCCGATATCTACAAACTGGTGACGACCTGGCAGCAGACTACGCAGCCGCTGGAAGGACGTCGTCCGCCAGGGCCTCTAGCAGATTAAACTGGCGCTGGAGGATGTTCAGACGCTCTATCACAACCGTGATAGTCCACGTGGGCGCAACACATTCATGGTTTGATATTTATCAGCAGCAGCAGATGCTTTAGACATGATAACCTGTAACATCCAAAATAATCAAGATGAGAACATCAATTCGGAATAATTATGGGTTTACATATAAAAATCAACCAACCAACACAATCAAATCTGATGATTGGAATTATCATCTCATATATTCAAACAGCTCTTTACTGTGTTATTTATTATCATTAGATAACTGTAGCACATGTTTAACCAATTATCTGTTACCGTCTCGAAAGACATCAGTGGTCAGTTGTTAGAGCCTTTATATACAGTGTCTGGACTGTTGAGGGAGTTCACTGGTCCGATCTTGTGTCGAATGAGAAGCTCCCCTGGATGATCGACCAGTCGAGCGTCGTCCGCACCACCGACCGGCACCCTGGTAGATGGCCAGGTCTACAACCTGATGACCACACGACCAGAATCATCTACCAGTGCGGATTCGGGCCTCAAAGATGAATGAACCCAGCTGCACTTAGGATAGATACAAAAAACACAAACTGCCGATCTACAATGCTTGGCTGACGGATTTTATTTACCGACATATCAACACCTCTATGGGTTATTTTATGCCGAAATCTAAATATTTTGCAGGCAATAGTAAGTTTTCAACTACTGAAAAATATATTGTTGGTAAATTTTTTATATAATAATGTATTGTTGGTATTTTTACTATAAAACCGTTTTTTTTTATACTTTCATAATATTTTGTTTGGGTGTTCACTATTTTCCCATACTTCGGACCCTCACGGGTGCTGCCACCTCGGGTCAGGGTGAATCTGGGAACAACAAGATTAAGAGGTGGTTCCACGCTTCTCAAATTCTCCAATCTCCCGATCAGATGCCGGTCTAAAAGGAGAGCGGGATAATTCCTTATACATTCGCGAAAAGATCGACTATTTGAAGAAAAACCCGAAACGACATACCATCGATTCGGCAGACGTTAATTTTACAGAGTTGGGAAGTGAATAAACAATTATTTTACGAATGAAAACAATAGTCTTAGATTCTTATTATACGTTACTAGGATTACATGAGACCAAAAGTATTTTGACTATTAGCCTATGAGTGCTGTAGTTTCAAAAATCAGTGCGA
The DNA here is from genome assembly GCA_903632075.3 of Acanthosepion pharaonis. NCBI lineage: Eukaryota > Metazoa > Mollusca > Cephalopoda > Sepiida > Sepiidae > Acanthosepion > Acanthosepion pharaonis. The sequence goes on from CAHIKZ030004787.1 coordinate 1,753,672, forward strand.
GTGAGAGATGAACTATGAAAGTTGTAAAATTGTAGCGGCAAAGTTAATACAAAATTCCAAAGAAGCAAATTACAATGAAGGGGAAAGAAAGAGAGAAGTAAACAACAAAAAGAAAAAGAGCATAAAAAGGAAAGTAAAGATAAAAAAAATGGAAGGAAAATTAGAAGACGAAGGGGAAAAAAATGAGAGAACGAAAAATGTTAGTGTTTATAACCTAGAAAGGGTTACTGAATGAGGAATAGCCAAAATGGAGGTTGAAAATGAAATGGTAATCTTTATAGCATCAACAAAATACAATACTCGCTAGCGGCGTGAAGCAGGTAAACCACTGCTAGTGGTGGACTATTTAGACAGCATATTACGATATTTACCTGCCTCCCCACGATGTAGGATGCGGCACAAGGCCAAATTTAATGTGGGGAAATACGAGCACGTGGGCTCGGGCAAAAATTGCCCGTAGACCCCACATTCGCGAGATCTGGTATCTGTTTACCTCCACGGACGAGACTGCTCTTCGGCATAGCCTCGTCTGGGTCGCTTTCTGCCCAAAAAGCAGAGTTCGACACAGCAAGAGCTTCCCACGTTGACAGCTGATGCCCCCACTTACAATAGTGCCCAACGTAATTAGGAGGATTGTGACATACCCATTACTATTCATAGTTACGGTATATAACACTTTCTTTTTCTTTCTTTCTTCTAGCATTTCTTCTTTCTTTCTATTATGCTTTCTTTCTTTCTTTCTTTCTTTCTTTCTAATATACTTTCTGTCGTAACCTAGAAAAGGTTACTGAATGAGGAAGAACCAAAACGGAGGTTGGAAATAAACTGATAATCTTTATAACATCAGCAAAATACAATACTCGCCAGCGGCGTGAAGTAGGTAAACCACTGTTGGTGGTGGACTACGTAGACAGTATATTACCCCCACTTACAATAGTGTCCAACGTATTTACGAGGATTGGAACATACCCATTAGTGTACGGCATATAAAATATACAGATAAGATTAACACTATCTATCTCAGTCTGTTCATTATCTATCTATATATCTATCTATCTATCTATTGTAACCTAGAAAGGGTTACTGAATGAGGAATAACCAAAACGGAGGTTGGAAAATACAATACTCGCCAGCGGCGTGAAGTAGGTAAACCACTGCTAGTGGGGAACTACTTAGACAGTATATACACCCCCTAATTACAATAGTGTCCAACGTATGAGGATTGGAACATACCTATTAGTGTTCATAGGTATGTTATATAACAGTTAAGAAGCTTGAAAAAGCAGAAAGAATGAAAAAACAAAAAACAGAAAGCGAAAGAACGAGGAT
>CAHIKZ030004787.1:1760000-1820000 GCA_903632075.3 Acanthosepion pharaonis
TATAAAGATTCATAAGGATTTATATCGATGTATACAAATTTATAACGACGTATAACGATTTATAACAGTGTATAAAGATTTATAAGGATTTATATTGATGTATAAATATTTATATCGCTGTATAAGGATTTATAACGATGTATAACGATATAAAATGATTTATAAGGATTTATAACGACGTATAAAGATTTATAACCGTGTATAAAGATTTATAAGGATTTATATCGATGTATAAGCATTTATAACGATGTCAAAAATTAATAATGGTTTATAACAATGTAAAAAGAATGTTATTTTATGACATAATTGTAAATCTTTGCTTAATACAGAGAAAAGGTGGTACAAGTGGAGAAAGAGAAATCAAGCATAAGTTATTACGATGTATAACGATTTATAATGATGAGGATTTTTCAGGATCTATAACGTTGTATAAGCATTTATAACGATACATGAGATTTTATAAGGATTTATAACGATGTATAAAGATTTATAACGATGTATAAAGATTTATCTGATAACGTACACAGGAAAGTCTGTTGAAATTTTTAATGTTGTGTGGCAGGAACAAATTTCATTTATACATCAAGTCTTTTTTGTTAAAAAAAAAAAACAAAAAAAAAACAAGCGTTTAATTTTTAGACACAAGAGTAAAGTTCTCCAGTGTCGTCTTGTATTTTACAAGCTTATCTCATCAAATATTTATCTTCACCGCCGTACTGACCATCCATAACATAAGTTTAAATCAAACCCGAAGTCCCAAATTTTGCGCTTAAAACGAATTTACACGGACATTCAAGTTTATTAGAGGCATGCCAATGATTTCTAGTCGATATTACGTCCAACGCGGATCTCTGGAATGTCGACTGAAACAAATTGCCAATGAAATAGCTGAAAAGAAAGATTTCCATAATTTTACCCCGTATCAAAACATCAGAAATCACAATCAAAACTCTAATCAAATCCATTTTACTCATCAGCTGGCACCGAAAGCTATCAACATATGTTCTAGCAGGAAGTCACCAGTAATCGTGACGAAATTTTTGAACGTCCTGACCTTGATCAATTGTTAGATTATGCCCCCTGCCCCCTGAAACTATCTATGGTTCGCATGGCATTGTTGCAAATACGCTATAAGTTATCATTACTCTATCATTCATTGGTATCGTAATGAGATGTATGAGTGTTGTGACTGCTTTCGACACCGGAAAAGAAAAATGGCCAACCGAGTTCAGGCTGGGCATGCCAGCAAGTTTAATCGAAGAAAAATTCAGAATTTCAAAGTCGTGGAGCTGATAACGTGAAACCACTGTAGATTCAAGTATAACAAAGAAATGGAAACTATGGAGAGCCATGATCACCTTCCCCTCGAACGTCATGGTATTTAAAAGAACAAAAGAATGTTATTTTATGACAAAATTGTAAATCTTTGCTTATTACAGAAAATAAATGGTTTGAAGGGAGAAAGAGAAATCAAGCATAGTTTTTTTTTGTTTGTTTTTTTAGGCAGGCTAATTTTTTTAAGCATTTCACTCCAAGCAAAACGGGAGTGCCACTAGTATGCAAAGGACTACAGAGAGTGTAAGTAAGGGAAAAGACTGGTTATAGGAAGATGAGGAAAGGATAAAAAGAAGAACAGGGATCAAGGCAACAGAAGATGTTGATTGACATTACATTTAAATTTTTGAAGATTATAGTTATCAGTGAAGCAAGTAAGAGGAAGAGAGTTCCACTGTTGGGAAGTACGATAGAAGAGGCGGTTGCACTTAACTGGTTTGACAGTAAAATTCTGATTCTACTGCACGCTGTATTAGAATTTGATAAATTTTGTTCTATGGATAATTAAGCTGATTGCCTGATGGCGTTCACATTCGTTTGCACCTGGCTCCTTAGGCAGTGCTATGAAAATAGATCTACTTAGGTCTTCCGGTATATTACCACTGTTGTAAATTTCATTTATTATGTGTGTAATCTTGTCTGTGATGAAATCACCTAAGTCTGCTATCATCTTAATTACAATTCTGTCTGATCATATATTTTTGTTTCTGTACAATTTGGACATTTCAGATTCCACTTCAGATTCTAATATTTCCGGCTCTTCAATATTTCTGTGTATCGTCGGTTGTTCTTTTTTGATCATGGAAATGTTCCCCAATATATTTGTTCTATCGCTAAAGTATTTTTCTTTTCCTAATAGCGGCGTTCCTCCTTCGGTTTTATGCATCCTGTTGATGAGCATGTCATTTGTTTCCTTAGTTCTTTTAATTTTTCGGCATATCTGCTTCATTTATGACACTTATGCTTTCAATTTTTTTTTTTTTTTTTTTTTTTTGAGTCATTTCTTTTTAGCCTGCCTGCATTTGTCCCTTATTTCATTGTGTAGTGTCCTATATTCTGTTCCCTGCCTTGGCATTGTTTTTATCTCCTTTTCATCAAGTTTGGAATTTCATCTGTCATTCATTCTTTTTTTCTTTGTTTTTATTTGGTTTGATTATTGATGTTACGAAAACTTTCTCTTAATGTGTCCAACTTCGAGTTTCCGTTTTTATTTTGTCCATTGTATTTGCTTTTCACATTGTCCATTGTATTTGCTTTTCACATTGTCCATATATTTCTCTTTCAGATTCGGAGCGTTCAAAAGTTTGTTGGATATAAATTTGGATGCTGCCCACGCCATCTTCAATTTCCGTAGTCCCTCTCTAAGTTTGCATATCACTAGAAAGTGGCCCCCATAGTTGGCACTGAGGTTTGTTTTGCAGTGTAAAACTGCATTCCCGAATCTCTTCTTTATAGTTAGTTTATAGTTAAAATACAAAACACACACATACACACACACAAACACACGCATATATATATATATATATATATATATATATATATATATATATATATATATATATGCGTGTGTGTGTATTTAGGCAACAATCCTTCTTTCATGCACATTTCATTGAATACGTCAAACAAGGTGCTTTTATTAATTTTTTTATAGAATTTCTCATGCGATCTAATTTTTTTTTCTTTTCAGATGATAAATTATATAAAAACTGTCCGAATGTTCTTTTTATCCGAGCGCTTTCGGCTATACATTTATCCATTTTCAAGGATTAAATATTTTAACTGTTAAAGAAGAAATAGTTTGTTGTATGTATGTTTTATAAAAATGTTTTCAGTTTTCAAAACACGGTCAAGACATTGTGTCCATCTTCAAAGTGTTGTTTTTTTTTTTGTTTTTATTAATAAGGCTTCCATTATTTTTAGCCTTTTCTTTTTCTTTGCATGTAGATAATGCTATTATCTTAGTGTTGTCAACAAATGTTACGAATAGTGTCCAGTAGGTCTCATTTAAATATTCATGGAAAAGAAAAAGATTATTAGATCGCATGAGAAATTGTAAAAAAAAATAAATAAATGTACCTTGTCTGTCGTATTCAATGAAATATTTCATTGAATACGACAGACAAGGTGCTTTTATTTAGTTTTTTTACAATTTCTCATGCGATCTAATAATCTTTTTCTTTGAATAAATAATAAAATAAATATGTTTGAATAAAAACAGACCACTTTAAGGTTCCATGTAATAAGTTATTTCACCACAACCCTTTTAAAGGGCTCTAGATCATCAGACTTTACTTCCAAAAGTTGAAATGAAAAATATGCTTGGTGCGGTCCGTCAAAAATGTGTAAGTTTCTTTTCATTTTTCATTTCAACTTTTGGAAGTAAAGTCTGATGATCCAGAGACCTTTAAAAGGGCTGTGGTGAAATAATTTATTACATGGAACCTTAAAGTGATCTGTTTTTATTCAAACATATTTGCTCTGAATTTACATTGATAAATGTAATACTTGGATATTATCCTCCTTGGGTCTACCCATACGGATTACCTAGTTTTGCATAAACTATATATATATATATATATATATATATATATATATATATATATATATATATATATATATAAAAAACAGACCACTTTAAGGTACCATTACAATAATTTATTTCACCAAAATCCTTTTTAAAGGACTCCGGATAATCAGGTAACACTGGAAAATGGAAAGGAGATAGACAACAGTAATACAGATATATCTTAAATATATCTGTATTACTGTTGTCTATATCCTTTCCATTTTTCCTTTTCTTTCCCCCCACTACCCTCCCATTCCTATATATCATTTCCGTTAAGTTAACCATCTGAATAGGTCACCATTAGGTCACTCCTCCTACCCCAATATAAAACATGCTTAAGAGAAATATGAAATTTACCCCTCTCTATACTATACCTTGTCTCGTTAACTACCACTATCACCCTCCCTGTTAAATTACAAAAATTACACTACCCATCAATTTCTTTGTTGTTGGAAGTGTTACCTGATGATCTGGAGTCCTTCAAAAAGGATTTTGGTGAAATAAATTATTGTAATGGTGCCTTAAAGTGGTCTGTTTTTTTTCATTAAATATTAGCTCTGGATTCACATTTAGCTCTCAGGATTTCATCCTCCTTGGAATTACCCATTCGGTTTACCAAGTTCTTCGTAACTTAATTATATATATATATATATATATATATATATATATATATATATATATATATATATATATATTCGACTATCCCATCGATTTCGACGTATGAGGACCAAACAGATCAGTTACGAGAAACCGAAAGCCCGACAACAGTACATTAAATTTGATTATAGTGGTGAAGGCCTCGTGCAGGACCATCCACACTTTTTGAAGGGCCGAATACAGAGACACAAGCTCCCCAAACGAACCACCGCATGTTTGAATTCAGAGTTGTCCTTCTCCTAGATCAGTTGCCATCCAAGGTCATAGAACCCAAACTGTCCCGCTATTTAACCATAGCTGGAGAGAGAAGAAAAGGAGGAACCCAAGCCGCTAACCATTACTCCACCGTGCAACCTTTTAAATATATATATATATATATATATACTAGCAGTATAACCCGTCTTCGACCAGGTCTTTTATTATGGTAGAGAAATTTTTCATTATATATATGTTTGTTGGATCAATCAGTTATGTGCCATGCATGATACACGCTTAGACGATCATGTACCTTTCGATACATGACTGACGAGGCAGATTTTTCCCAGCAGAAGGTTGCCAATTCTTTCTACGGTAGACCAAGGCCTTAGAACCTATTTACCCGTAACTGTTTGGTTGTTAATCTTTCCATGGTGGAAATTGCCAAAGACTTAAGTTGTTAAATCTGAAAAAAAGAAAAAAAAATTATTAGACACTTAAAATTAATTCACATTTAAAATCGGTCCAAGTTATAGAACACCACACACACACACACACACACACACACACACACACACACACACACACACACATATATATATATATATATATATATATATATATATATATATTATAATTATTTTTTTTAAATATTATTTAAATAATTATAATTTAAGCTCTACTTCTGTATGGAGCACTGTTTTTTTTTTAAATAAAAAAAAAATACTAAAGAACTTATTTACCTAACGTGTTCTTTTTTCTATTTTTCTACATATCTGCACACACACACACACACACACATATATATATATATATATATATATATATATATATATATATATATATATATATGGGGTGATAAGACGAAAGTATTGAATTGATAAGATAGCAATAAATTGAAAATGTAAAGTTTTCAAGGATTTAATCCCAATTTTCAGTGTCGACATCCAGCGGTATTTGGACAGAATTATATTGTAATAGATACTTCAAGAACCGCCTCATTAAATTAAGCTCAAAGTGGCCGACCAATGCCGCCGACTGTATTTGCCTAAGATACACACGCGCGGAGAATTGGTCGTTAATTTGTAATACATTTAATGCAAATTAAACTGTATGATTAAATTTTGTACGATTCGCTTTTATATTTATGGCAGTCATAGACAAAGGGCCATAGTGGCAAATACGCGGTCTTAGATGTCGGACAACTCAATCAGTTAACCAAGAATAGAGTCAGTCAAATCTTCTTTTATATTCTGTGTCTCTCCAGGGTTAGGGGAATCATGACTCTCCGCAACTTCCTATCCTTTGTAGTTTTAAGCAATATTTCTCCTTTGACTATTCTTCTCTGTCCTTTTCTGGGCAGCAAGTTTGTTAGGTAATCTACACAATGCTTCGCTCTGTCTCTTTTGCATTCAATATGCCGTCTGCGGAACCAATTCTACAAGCCGTCTTTCCTCATTGCGTGACTGAGAAAGAAGGCAACGGGAAATCACTCCACTAATTTTTCCAAGAAGTACCTTGAAAATGCACAATTATAAAAAGGATGCTATAGAAAATAATAATCCCCTATGTCCTGCAGGGATATAGCAATTATGAATGATGCGCAATTACCTGTGTATCATATATATATATATATATATATATATATATATATATATATATATATATATAGTCAAGTATATAATTGGTGTATACCGAATGAATTCCAATAACTAAAATATTATATATATATATATATATATATATATAATTATTTATTTAAAAATTCCAACAGGCTACATAAGAGTTCTCATGTTTCAAAACAAGAGCTAAAAACTATATATATATATATATATATATATATATATATATATATATATATATATATATATATATTCTGTGACCTGGGAATTTACGAACTAAACAGAATTTTTATTTTTTACCCATGTTTTTGTTTTTTTCTTTTTTTAAATTTAGTTTTATATTTTAGGAATTAGTCGTTTGTTAAACTGACACCATAAACAGTTTGAAAAATCTTGTGAATTTTGAATTTAAAATTCGCAGGTGAAAATGATTATTCTCTAATGATATCTTAATTCCAATAGTGATGAAATATTTGCTCTGTTTAATAAAAATAAATATTGAGCGCTCATTGTGAGTCAGTTTTAAAATTTAATATTTAAAATTCTATATTATGTTAATAGGACTCACTTGGATTATACCAACGGATTACTACCTATATATATATATATATGTATATATATATATATATATACGTGTGTGTTATTTCTTACTAGTGTACCTATGCCGTCAAAAAAGACGGTTTCTTTTTCATCCTAACCTCGAATGCATGATGATTTTCTAAGCGTAGTTTAGCTGTGGCACATGGCCGAAAGTATGGGGTACAGGGTTGATAAGCCGTAAAAAACAAATCAATCACTCTTAAATAAGGGCTAATCGCAGGATGAACTACCCCCTCTAGCTTTAATTTGAAATCATTCTAAGAAAATTCCCTTCCATACTAGTTGGACGTAGAGCTGGCAAAAATAACCCGCAAATTTTCTTTGTTACTGAAACCACAGCACTAAAGTCTAGGGTGGGGGAAGCTGTGCCCCTATACTACATAAATGGGTCGACAGGACTTGCATACACTCAAAAAAATATTCACAGTTGAAAAAAAGTATCAAAATCATGGAAAATTATTTTTATATTTTCTCAGTTAATTGCTCCCTTACGGATAGGAAAGCGGCGATACATCCTTAGTTTGAAAACAAGCATCAGATTTTATCATTTGTAGATTAATTTTAACGTTTTAAGAACTATTGATTAGTAAGTGACTTGATACCATCTCAAAACGCACGTTCAATTCATCATCGGATTAATCAGGAACATGTAATTGACAGTCCTCAAGAAGGACTAAGATCATCAATCGACAGACTTTTAGTCCTGTTAAAATCTCGAATGTCACTAGAATGCATAATAAGAAGTAATTTGCACCTGTACCATTACAAAGTGCAACTGGTGCATGCAATATAATGCCCGGAGAACAACATCTGATTCAGTAACAAGATTCAGTAACGGCAAAGCTGTAACGAAGCAAGTCTTAACAGCAGAATGTTTTATCATAATTAAAGCAATTCTGTGTTCATTTTCTATAACTTATCTTCATAGAAAAATAATAAAGAATTATCAAGCAAATATTATATATCATTGGCCTTTATATCCTAAGTTGAATTTTCTGGTAACCGGGCGAGTAATGTTACGGTTAACTGTTTGGAAGGAGAAATCAGCGAGCGGAGTTCGAATTCCAGTCGGTTTGGTTACATTCACTTTCGCACAAATACACTTGGGAAAGGTATAAACCCAACATTCTTCCCCCAGCTATGGGTTAAAAATTCGAAATTAACTCCAGTACGGAGTTCTGGTTTCTATGATCTCGTATAAAAACAGGTATATTTTTGATTATTCGGACTGTTATCCTCATCTTTATTGTCATATTCACGACGTTTCAACCATTGTACGCTCCGGCTTTCTTCAGGTAATATACGTTGGAATCTCGAACTGAACCCTTTATTTCGTCCCCTGGAGTAGATTGCTCTAGTTCCACGTGCCATGCCCTTCCTGGATATCTCATTTTCAGCTATTTTCTTTTTTAGTAATTGAACTCTCCAAGTTTTGTTCACGTCTGCTGTGGCCAGGTATTGAACTCACAACTCTTTTGGGTAAAGTCACTGGATTCCTTCAACCAACGCTTTTATCCACTGGGCCACGTGTCCCTGGGTCAAAAGAAAATATATCTCTTCCTTCCGCGTTGTTATACGCACAACGTTTCGACCGTTGCGACCTTCGCTCTACTTCAGGTGCCTGTCGTGATTGAAATTTTCTCGGAATTCAATAATCATAATCCTTCATCCCAAAAATTCCAACATAAGACGTTAATTATTTTCGTAAACTGCAAGTGATATTTGAGACGCTCTGTACATCTGTCTAAATCCTTCAGTTTTAATGACACTATAGATTATAGATAATATTATTATTATTATTATTATTATTATTATTATTATTATTATTATTTCATTTGACTTTTGGTGTATACTCATTTTTCCGGGTCCTGACCAGAGAGCTAAGGTCAGAAATGTCATCATGACATTTTCCACTGAGCAGTTTTGAAGAAAAAAAATCGCACATATTTCACTCAGATAAAGCCCTTCGTAAGGTGTGGGCTGTACTTGTGAGTACAATTTTTTGTATTTCTTTGAGGCATGGGCTATCAGGGATTCCTTCAATGAGTCTATTAGAATCTTTTCCAATCGGTCCGAGGGCTCCAACTACAACTGGATTTGTTAATGTCCCCATACGCCATATTTTTGAAATTGCGATTTCAAGGTCCTTGTATTTTGATAGTTTTTTGAAGATCTTCAAAAATACATTGCAGTCTGCAGGGACCCGCCATGTCAATAAGGAGCCACATTTTATCTTTGTGGTCTCTAATCACGATGTCTGGACGATTAACTTTGATTGTGCTGTCTGTATGTAAAGTCCCATAAAATTGTTACAGATCCTAACACTGTAACCGTGTCTCGGTGGTGTTCATACCAATTGCAGTTTCCTTTATGTAAGTGTTGCAGATATTCTAGTGTAGATATTGGCCCACTCTGTCGTGCCGCGTTTTATATTCAGTGGATGCCAATACCACGCAACCTGATACAAGATTATTATTATTATTATTATTATTATTATTATTATTATTTCCAGCTAACAAGGAACGATCTTGCAACGTTGCAAATACATTGTATCCTGGCTGAGAGATATGTGACGTGGTGGCGGCCTTGCTGTAACTTGATAATGATTTTCCTGAACCTCAAACTGACTGCTCGGACCTAATCATTGTCACTTCGATATGCTGACATTATGAAGTATTGCAGCTAAAAAATTATTCACTAATCGATTACAATATCAGAATACTTTTTGTTCACTTGAACAAAAATCCTTAAGAACCTTTGTTTTGTACACACAAACACAGATACAGCTAGATAGATAGATAGATAGATAGATAGATAGATAGATAGATAGATAGATGCAAAAATTTCAGATAGATGATACCGATAAAAGGACATTATGAAAAAAAAAAGACAAAAGGAAAACTCATCTTAATCAACACGTTTCGTGCTCTATGGGACCAATATCCTTATCATTTCATCCACAATACTAAGAGAAAGACAAACAAAATATACGACCGCAAAAAGACAAAAACAAATTTAACAACAATACACTAGACAAAAACAAACACATAATACAACCTACTAACTCCATAACGCCCACTATCCAAAACAAGCGATCTCATGTAAACAACATCCAAATAATTACAATCACATTCAAAAACTATTATGGATATGATCAGAACCAAAAATACCCATAGCAATAATAAGCCGGTATATATAAAATAAATTGCTTGCACTTTTCCTTACAATACATTGGGGAACTTGCAGGAATAAAAGAAAAAACGTTTCACTACACAAAAGTGATGTTCCAACGATTTATCAAATGCATTAATTAAAGAGAGAAATGAATCCAACCACAAATTTGATGTAAAGAATGTCACACATATCAAAAGAGAAAGTAACTTACTTAGAAGGAAAATTCTCAAGAGTGCTGCTAACGAATTTTATCAAAATATAAATCTGCGTACCACATTTTTCCAATATCTCCATTCCTGAAAGAATTACTATTTCCCCAAGCCAATATACATCACTTTAAAAATGCTAAAAAAATTAAAAGGAATCGGTTAAACCCATGACCTCACGTTATTCAAAATAGATAACATATGAATTAATCCTAAACTAAATTAATTTAAATACTATTTTGCACAAAAACAATTCTAAAACATGACAAACTCATATTCGTTTATTAGACATTGAATTTGTATCACTTTGTGTCCTCATAGACTGACTAATGTTTCTGCTAACCTGATGAATATTTATAAGCATTTCTAAACGGGTCTGTTAAGATAAGTTTTTTTTTTCTGTTCATTCATATATATATATATATATATATATATATATATATATATATATGATGGACTCTCCCGTCGATTTCGATGTATGAGGAAGCGACAACGTCATTCAGTTTTTTATGTTTTTGTCGTACGTGACACTTCAGTCCCGGCAGTGACCTGCATACAAGACCACATATTGGGCAACAGTAAAGATCTCAAGAAAGAGCAACAGCAATATTTGCTGAAGTTTTTGAAAAAATCTTTCGTCTCTTAGGCGCTCAATATGACTGATTTCAAAATTATACACCCCCATATATATATATATATATATATGAATTTGTGACTCTGGGTTTCACGTTTTACGGATATATATATATATATATATATATTATATATATATATATATATATATATATATATATATATATAGACAGACAGCACATCCAAGCATATTTCATTAAATAATCTAGACATATTATGCCTGCTTACTGTTATAATAATCTTTTCTGGTCATTCAATTAGCTTCTTCATGTTAAGTTGAAATCCATCCTATTTTTTTTAACCCAATTAAGTCTAAGTGTGTTTAAATGGGTTCTGATGAAGCTGTGGTCGGGTAGGTGCAATGTAAGTCGTCTGGATAGGCATGTAGTAGTGTGACCGATGTAATTATTTATGAGTTCGTTTTGATCAGGAACACAGTTCCTTAAGTGACATTTGAACTCGTAAATAATGTTGGTCCTTTGTAGTTTTGATTTTTCAGGTGCGCTGTTATTTTTAAAGCACTCGGAATTCGAACACAAGAAAAATTAAATAAAAAGCTTAATCGCAGTACCTTCTCTGTCGTCTTTAATGAAATATATAAATATATATATATATATATATATATATATATATATATATATATATATATATATATATATATATATATATATAATAAGCAGAAATATTTTCCTCCTGATGATGGCCATTTGGGTCGAAACTAGTTGAGGAATCTAAATGGAATAATAATAATAATAATAATAATAAAACGAAAGAATATTAATCTACAACCCAGTGTGTCTAAAGATTTTAATTTTTTAATTTTTTTATTGTTCAGTATATATATATATATATATGCACGCGCACACACACATATAAATATATTAAATATATATATATATATATATATATATATATGGAGAGATGACGAGATTCATTAGAATATCAAACCAAATGGTGAAATGGGCCTAGAGAAAGTGGTAAACGATACGAACTGTACAAATCGAAACGAAAACGTGTGTTTTTCTACTTGTGTGTTTTTGTGTGCGTTTGTGTCAGTGTGTCTGGCGGGGTGCATGTGTGACGGCAAGCAGGTGAACAAGATGGGTGAAGAAAGAGTGATAGGGGGTCAGATGTCACGGCGTCTCCGATGTCGAGGGAAGCTAGGATGACAAAATGGCCGCTGCAGGTGCCCGTCCTGTCACTTGCGCTCGTCTCGGCGCCTCCCTCTCGTGTCATTCGAGGCCGACGTAAAAGGCGGGAAAACGAGAAACATTCAATTACGTCGACACCGCTGCACCCAAGATTGATGACTGAGGGATCCAGCGGGTCGGCGAAACGTGGAAAGGTGCGAAAAGTGGGCAAAGAGATGGGAGACGGCGAAAGGCGATATGGTCGGAAGAGAAGTAAGGTGGGGATTGCCGCCCATGACGGTGATAAGCGGCAAAAGAGAAGGAAGACATGCTATAGAACAACAGACAGCCAGGGAATAGCGTAGTGCCCAACTCCACGACGAATCTATAAGTATTTCATTAGTTTTCTAATCATTATTTCAACAAACAAATATCTCCCCCATCATATAACATTGTTATTTCCTAAGCTCTGCTTTGTATGACACAAGGCCACAAGTAGCGGAGCGTTATGACGATTGAACACACTAATCGAATGCTTTGGTCAACCAGACCAGCTTGTTGAGGTTCCCGACTCGTATCGCGTTGATTATTCGCAATTAATTAGTCTTAATTATTAATAGAATAATTATATCTTAACAATTTCGCTGCAGTCAACGTATTTATACGTCTTAACGAAAATGAAATTTGTTACTATCGATGTATATACAGGTTTACAATTTAAAATATCAATCTCCAGCGTTTGTGTTTATGCACTAACTAGCCCTTAGTGCCTGTCTATATTTATGAGATGAGGTATTATGTACACTATTTACATTATTCGAACTATTGTCCTCATTTTTTGTCGCCATATTTATTACAACGTTTCGGACGTTGTGCCTTCGGGCTTCTTCAGGTGGTTGAATGTCGAACTGATTTCACTCACTGGGGTAGACTGTTCTGGTTCACGTGCCATGTCTAATGGATGTCGGTTATCAGTTATCTCCTGATAATTCCCTGCTCCAAGTTCTCTACTGCCTTAACCGGATATTGAACTCACACTCATTGAAGACACATGGCACAGTGGATAAAGGCGTTAGTTAGATGCAGTGACAGGAGCCAAAGAGTGTGAGTTCAATACCCGGTTAAGGCAGTGGAGAACTTTCAGAGGGAAAAATTAACAGGAGATAACTGATAACTGACACCCATTAAAACATGGCACGTGGAACTAGAACAGTCTACCCCAGTGAGCGAAATAAAAGGTTCAGTTCGACATTCCAACCACCCGAAGAAGGCCGGAGCGTACAACGGCCGAAACGTTGTAATAAATATGGCGACAAAGATGGGGGCAATAGTGCGAATAATGTAAATAATGTACATAATACCTCATCTCAGAAATATAGACAGAAATTAAATCAAATCAAATATTCAACAGCTCCACAAAAAGCCGTTTCTACTTTTTAAATGATTTTCCAAAGCACTTTGCATAATAGAATAGTAAAGTTAGAAATGGCTTATTTCGAGAGAGAGCTGCCAGAGTATCGAATTTCAGTTCGGCATCAGAAGTCTCAATTTTATGAAGTACCAAATGTGTTAAATTCATGCTCGAGATATGTAAAATTAAGCAAATTTCAATTTGGCGTTATTTTTTAACCTTTTGTTCACTTAGGTTAAATTTTCCGGATTTCATCAAGATCTAAGATGTCGCCCATGAAACCAGTAAGCGACTTGATACGAAAGTACATTCTTACGAATTTATACGAAAAAAAAAAGGGTTAAAACACACTGAAAACTTTCGAAATGACCTCAAAGTAATTGTCTTTAAAAGACAATTGCTTTGTAGGTTTCAGAAACTTCTGTTTCTTAACAGGACAGAAGTAGTGGAACAATTGGTGAGGACTAAATTCAGTATCATTGTATTAGTGTAATCAATAGATCATGTTGATTAAAATGTTTTATTTGCTTCACTGTCAGTTGTGAGTTCAATCCATAAGCCTGGTACTGCTGTAAGACCACATACACTGAAAGAAACAGACAAGTAACACAACGTTAAATAATACTAGTGTGCCTGAACTGTTAGGAAACATCTCCTAAGAATGGAAAGCTGATTAAGGACAACTATCCATGTGAATTGAATAAAGAGTTCGATTCAACCCTCCGAGAAGATTAAAGGTCACCCAGTACAAGGCTCAATGGGGTTACTTAAGGAAGTGTATGATATGAGCGTAGGATATTAAAATGATGAGTATATTGACCCTTTATTTGAAGAAGTTAAGATTGTAATGTTCTAGAAAGCATCTTCATGCTAGTTTGTTCCACAAGGTAGCAGATCTTGGGAAAAGGCTGTCTGAGTGGAACTTCCTCCTTACAAATGCAATACGCGGGAAATGTTGGTTATAAGAAGCTGTGAGTGTCGTGTGGCGAGTCCTAACTATAAAAGTTTGAACTGGTGTAATTAAAAAATGGAGCTGATCTGAACATTTGTCATGCGAATAGCATCAGAATAACAATAGGATTGCAATGCATCTGTGTAGAAAGAGGCTGCAGAATGGAAAATAATTCATCATCTATTTTGAACTCAAGGCTGGAAAGTGCGTATTGAGTAGCACTGATCCAGACATGGCATTTCATTTTTCGTCTAATCTGGTTCTTGTAAAGGTAACATGTGACAGGAGTCGGGTACTTCCTGGAGTGGTAGAATGAGCCGATCATTTTTCTCCGGCACCTTTAGCAATGGACCGTATCTATGAGTTCCAATTTAGGTCTGGATTGAACGTGAATCCAAGTCTAAAGAAAGCCGGAGAGTAGAACGGTCGAAATGTGAGTATAATGGAAATAAGAATGAATAGATTAGTTTAATAACCAATACTCCTTGAGGATCTGCCTAATTTATACAATTCATTAGCAGCTATACAATCTGAATTTCATAAAATCATCAAAAGATATCTTATCGACACGCCCTTAAAGAGAAATATTAACCAGTTAAACCAAACGCACAATGCCAGCCATTCAAATTACAGCTGATAGTTATACGCCTACTAAGTAACCTAACGTCTATAATCAACAACACGCTTACAATCCTCTCTCACAAAGAATATAAAAAGAAAAAAAAATCCTCATATAATCGGTTTTTTTGTTGTTTGTTTTGTTTTTTTGTTTTTTTTTTGTTTTTTGTTTTGTTTCAATTAATATGATGGGATTAATTAAAATGGCCGATTTATAATTACCGTGATCAGGGGATTTTTGTCGGTTGCTTTTGGCCCGAAAAACCTTTCGGCTTATTGAGATGACGTCTCTTTGACTCGGCCCAGTAAGGGAGATTTTCGGGTAGAACGATGCCTTGTAATTCTACTGATAAGATCGCGTCGTTGACGCTATCACAGCTTCAAATGTCACGTTTCGTGTCAACCGTCCACACGACCAATATTGAAAGGCTTATTTACTCTTCCGAACCAACCAGGCATTGTTTCTTGGGGTCTTTTTTTTCTCTCTCTCTCTCTCTCTGCTTCCATGCATTTGACTTTTATTGCACCTTTTTGTTTTAACACTAAGCCTCGATTTTTTTCTTACATAGTTTTCTCCGCTTCAAAGATTCACCAATTTTAGATCAATATGGCCTCTCTTTCACCCGACCATTCTCTATCCTTCTCTCGACATTTTTTTATTCGTCTTTTTTTTTTTTTTAATTTTCTGTTTAATTAACGTTTTACTTTCTCTGGCTTTTCTGTTTTTACTTCCTTTCTTTTGATTTCTTTCTTTCTTTCTTTTCCATTTCTTCTTTTTCCTCTTCTTCTTTTTTATTTCTTTTTTTTCTTTCATTAAATTTTCTTTTCTCTTTAAAACTTTTTCTTTTCCTATCCTTTGTCTTTCTTTTTATTCTTTCTTTTTATTCTTTCTTTTTATTCTTTCTTTTTATTCTTTTAATATTTATTTTTCTTTCTGTCCTATTTTCTTGCTATTTTCTGTGTTTAAAATTTAAACTTTTTAGCATTCTTGCTTTTTTTGTTTTTTCTTTTCATACTTTTTTTATTATTTATTTTTATTTCTTATTTTTTATTTCCTTTCCTTCATTTTATCTTTCATTCTTTCTTTTTCATTCATTCATTATTTTCTTCTTTCTTTTTATCGTTCTTTTTCTTTCTATTTTATTTCGAATCACTTGTTTCTTGTCTTCATTCACACCATTCAGTTTCTTTCTTTTCTTTCTCTTTCAATTTTCATTTTTTTTTCTTTCCTTCTTTAAAGTATTTTACTCATTCATTTTCATTCTGTTCTTTCATTTTCATTCCTAACATATTTTTTTCTGCCTGTGTTTCAATCAAAAACACCGGTTCTCGTTCGATCACTGAAGTTACGCATCGTCGATGGAGGTCAGTCTTTAGATGGAGGTGTAAGCGACCTCCAACAATCCGAAATATGGTTTTGGATTTAAATAATCGACAAAGGGTTTATATCCCGTAAATACACAAATCAGTTTCGCTGTTCTTGATTCCCTTTCCTTTTTTTCCATCTCGACTCTTTCTTTCATTTTGAATTCTTCTCTCTTCCTTTCGCTGCCTTTTCTGTTTTTCCTCCTTCTCGCTTTTATATTTTCTCTCTTTTTCTTTAACTCTTTTTATCTTTCCTTTCTTTATTCTTTCTCTTTTTCTCTCATTTGCCTGTCTTTTCTCGCTCCGATTTGCAGTATGTTCTTCTTATGTTAACAGCTATTTACTGTCTGTTTTTTTGTCTATCGTCCCATCTATCTATCTATATTCTATCTATCATCTATCTATCTATCTTCTCTTTCCCACATCTATCTATTCCAGTCTGTTCGTATATTATCTATTTTTCATCTATCTATCTATCTATCTATCTATCATCTATCTATCTATTATCTATATCTCAGTCTGTTCGTATCTATCTTTTCATCTATCTATCTATCTATCTATCTATCATCTATCTATCTATCTATCTATCTCTTTCTGCTTTTCTATCTATTCCAGTCTGTTCGTATCTATCTATCTCTTTTTCATCTATCTATCTATCTAATATCTATCTATCTATCTATCTATCTATCCATCTATCATCTATCTAATTATTATCCATCTAAAATCTTATTAAAATCTATGACAAAATGAAAAAAAAAAAAGGTTGTCGCGTGAGACGTTTCGTTCTTCAGGATTTCATCGGATTAAATTTTGAGGGAGGCACAGTGTATTAATGAATAGCGGCTCGGACTGAGGAATCGGAGAGCCGAGTTCGAATTCCAGTCGAATCCATTACGTTCACTTACGTACTAATACCCTTGCTATTGGTAAATAGCAAAACAGAGCCTTGTAAGGCAACTGGCCTACCGCAGAAAGAAATGGCAACCTACTGATTGAAAAAAATCTGCCTCGTCAAAGATACATGACTGCCTAAGCGTATATCACGCATGGCACATAACTGTCTGAAATTTTGTTATGTTGGTAGGAATACACGTGCGCACGACAGAGGGGTGCTGGTAATTTAAAAAAAAAATATCTAGCCAAATTCATTTGGAGACTTTTTCTTTTTCTTTCTATCACTTTTGTAAGTAGGTATTCCATACTGTGATATTAGAAGATCTACCAGGAATGATGAAACGTTGTAAGAGCCCGGACTTGAAACAAAAACACTAGAAAGAAAGGGAAGTGGCGAAATAGTATATAAATAAACGGACATAAATATGGAAAAGTTTGTTCATTTAAAAAAAAAAAAAGAAAAAAGATAGCTGAAACAAAAAATGAAAATATGAATAGGGATTTAAGCCTAAAATAATCGGAGATTACGATGTCACATATCGTGGGAAGTGAGATTATCTACGAATCAACAACCTACGCGGCGTATACACTAACACATTTAACACATAAGCCGAAAGCGCTCGGCACAGTCATCTGGACAATTTCCCTATAATCTTTGTACCCCAAAAAAACCCTGTTCGCACATAAGAAAAATTCAATAAAAAAAATAACAGAAGTAGCTTGTCTGTAATTTTAAATGAATGTGTGTCATATATATATATATATATATATATATATATATATATATATATATGTGTGTGTGTGTGTGTGTGTGTGTGTGTGTGTGTGTGTGTGTGTGTGTATCCAAATGCAAAGAGAACGAAACGAATATAAATTCAAACTTTCATAAGTTAAAGCTAATTATCTTTCATCACCACCTGATGAGATGTCTGTATTAGGCATCGAAATAACTATGCATTTTGTAGTGGTAACTTAAATTTTCGAGTGTAATTATATATATATATATATATATATATATATATACTTATAGAAATTACATTTTAGATAATATATATATATATATTTGTATTTGTGTGTAAGAATTAATGGATTTATTTTTTAATCCGACAATTTTTACAACTTCAAACGTTATTATACTATGTTTATTTTTAATTCATGCGGTATATATAACGTTTATTAGCCTGCCCACACGGGAAATCTTATATTTTCTTTACTTTATATATATATATAATAAAAGGCTTAAACACTAATATTCCATGGTCATAATTTATTCCATTAGAATCGTAAATACGATCCAATTCATTTGAATTTGTAGGTCTGATGAATTGATCGTATTTACAATTCCATTGGAATATATTATGACCATAGAATATTAGTGTTTAAGCCTTTTTATTATATCCTTACTCTGTCCTGGACATTGAGTTCTAGTTGGATTTATTCAAAATGTATATGTATGTATATATTATTCATATCTATTCATCTATATATATATATATATATATATATATATATATATATATATATATATATATTCTCGGTAGTGGATGCGCACTACTGATGAGTCCCAGATCGGACGAAACAGCCGTCCATTGCTTTCTGCATTCTGTTGAGGATTATTCTAGGCTCGACGAATATGATTAGTCCAAAATAATCACTTGTATATCCTTGCTAAATCCGGCTAAGGCTCTGCGATGGAGCGGCTAAGGGTCAAAATGCAGTCGTGACTCTTCGGGCCACACTTCCGGGGTTATCTGAATACTTGGATGAGTATCGCTGCGGAACTGAGTGAGTAGCGGCGCTATATCGAGTCTAGTTTATGTCTTCTTCATCACCATTGTACAGTTGGTATGACATTTGCGTTGTATCAAAACGGCCCGGGTTCGATTCTCGGTTGTGGAAATGCACCGCTGATAAGTCCCGGATAGGGCGAAACGGCTGCCCATTGCATTCTGTTAAGGATTATTCTAGGCTCGACGAATTATTATATGATTAGCCTAAAGTCACGAAATAATCACTGATATATATATATATATATATATATATATATATATATATATATATATATATATATATATATATAATTGGACACTGACAGTCAGTTTCATGCTTAGGTCATGTTAGTAATTATTTCAAGTGTTTCTTTTAGCATTCATATACGCTCTATCTCCGTTATTGAGCATTTTACCCATAAATATGGCTATACCTTAAAACTATATTTTTTTATATACACAGGGTGCGATGAGTAAATTGTCGCCATTTTAATTTGGCGCATGCGCGTTGGTTTTTTTTTTTTTTTTTTGTCGACCGTACAGTATAATAGGCTCAGTTGTCAGGAAACTTCGATAGGAACATTCAGATTGGAAGGGTGTCAATCTGAGGGAGAGTGTAGAGAATTCGGAAAGAGTTGGATGATATATCCAGTCAACATCATGGTGTTTGGAGTGATCGCTAGTTATGGCCACGTTACGCCTCCATTCATCTTCTCACAGACTCAACACAGAGGTCTACATCAAATGCCTTGAGAAGGTGGTGATGATATTTTTGTGTAATTTTGGTAAATATATCGGTTAAAATGAGATGTCAGTTTTATTTTCATTTTTTCCATAATTTAGACGACAATTTATCAATCGCACTGTGTGTGTGTGTGTGTGTGTGTGTGTGTGTGTGTGTGGTTGTGTGTGTGTGTGTCTGATGGTAGAACAATTACGAATGAGTACTGAGTTCGATCCTCACTGGGTTCCCCTTATTTTCGGCCTTATGTCACATGCTATCTACGCTTGGAAAACCACTATATATATATATATATATATATATATATATATATATATATATACAGTGTAACCCGGATATAAGAGAGTTGTCGGGACCGGAGAAGAAGTCTCTTATATCCGGGTTTCTCTTATATCCGGGCTTGGTCTAATTTATATACATTAACACAGGCTCTAATTTGGGACCGAGAAAATCTCTCTTATATCGGGGTTACACACACACACACACATATATATATATATATATATATATATATATATATATATATATATATATATATATATATATATATACAGGAAGGAGTACTGAAATGCTCTCGACCCATATAAAAAGCCCTGCTCACACAAATTTTGGGAGGTGTGTCGATTTGCAAACATTCCAGCAAACATTTTCATTTCAATTTGTCACTCTTTTCTCTGTTTATATCAGCGTTTCTGCCATTCTCTCTTTTACTATCCTCCCAGTCCAAATTACAAACCGCAACTCGTGTGTCCGACACTTTTGAATCGCTGCGTTTGGATCGAGGAAAGGGCTCCTGCCCCTCTTTATAAATATTCAGGACCCACTGAAGTGTTTCGATAAGATTTTTTGAGTCTTTTTTTTTTATTCGCCTCGACTGAATATAATTATTGTGGTGAGTTTTTTGGTTTTTTTTCGGAATAAAGCTCCCTAAATGACAAAAGAAAGAGGAAAAAGAACGATAGGGAAATATGGGGCATTGTGAAAAAGAAAAAAAGAGGAACGAAGAGAATGCGTGATAAAGAAAGAAAAGTAATAATAATAATAATAATAATAGTAGTCGTAGAAGAAGAAGAAAGCCGAATCCGAGGAGTAAAAAAATAAGAAAACTTAGAAAGGAACAGACAAATAAAATGATGAAAGCGAGAGTAAAATAAAGAAGTGAGTCAGTGAAGACAAAAGAAAATGAAAGTAAAGATAGAAGCAGACGATAAATCCGAAAAAAAACTTAAAATTAAAACAGAAAAAAAAGTAAAAAAGAAAAGAAAATGATTTGAATAAATATCGAAAGAAAAAAGAAGGGAAAAGAAGACAGAAAATGATGCAGAAAAATAAATCCTGAAAAAAAATAAGCAAAGCAAAAAAAAAAAAAATACTGAAAATGAGTTAACAAAAAAGAAAAGGAGGGTTGTGAGAGAAAGAAAAAAAATAAGAATTACGAAACCAAAGAGGTGAAAAATAGAAAAAAATGTTGATGAAACTTAAAATACGTTGGATTTTAAAAATGAAAGAAAGAAAAGAAATATAGAAAGAAAGAGCAATGAATGCAAAAACTAGAAAAGACATGCTATGAATCCGGGGAAAAAAAAGGATTTGAAACGAAAAGAGAGAAAACCAAATAAATAAAAGAAGAATAAATAAGAATTAAGTTAGGATAAGAAGGAAAATAGAATGAAGAACAGAAGCAAGGAAATAAACGGAAATAGATACAAGGCGGAAGTGAATGAAAAATAATGACAATTGAAGTAAGGAATCCAAAAGAAGAAATTTGAACAAATTTAAAATTAAGGGGGAGAAAAGTAAAGAAAATAAATAGAAACTAAAAAAATAAAATGAAAAAACAAGATAGACCAAATAATAAAAGGAATAAAAGATAAATAGAATTTAGAAAATAAAAGAAAGAATAAATTAATTTACCTTAGAAAAATAATAAACCTAATGAAAACGACTAAAAAGAAAGAATGAATTTAGCAAATAGGAAGAAAAAGAAAGCGATTTAAACATAAATAAAACCAATCAAAAAGAGAAAGAATCTGCATCAAGAAAACAATAAACAAAGAAAGAACAATTGGTAAAAGAAAACAATAAAATTCACGAAATTAAGGAACCTCTCGTAGAATAAAAAAGACAGAACATAAATTTAATAAAAGAAAGAAAAAAGAAACGGAAAGAAAGAGAAAGAAAGAAAGAAAAAGAAAGAAAAATATGCATTAGAGAAACAATAAAAAGAACTAAAAAAACATATTAAAGTAAGAATAGAAGAAAAATCATAAAAAATCTCTTAGAAAAAAGAAAAAACTTAATTCACAAAAAAAAAAAAAGAAAGAGCTGCTCTTAGAAACAATAGAAAACACGAAAATGAACAAACTTATTTTAGAAAAAGAAAGAAATAACTTGATAGTGAAAAAAGAAAGAAAGAAAGAAAGAAAGAATATACGTTAGAAAAATAATAAACCCAGCTAAAAAAGAAAGAATGGATGAATATATTTTGGAAGAAACTATAAAAAAAAACAAAGAAAGAAAAAAAAAGAATGAATGAATGAATTTCGCAAATAGGAAGAAATAAAGAAAAAAGAACCGGATTTAGAAATAAATAAAGTAAAATTAAAGTAAAATCAATCAAAGAAAGAGAGAAAGAGTTTGCCTTAGGAAAAAAATAAAGAAATAATGAACAATTGCTAAAGAAAAACAATAAAAATCACAAAAAATAAAAAAACCTTCGTAGAATAAGAAAGAAAGAAAAAAATGTGTTAGAATAAAAATAAATTTGACTAAGAAAGAAAGAAAAACAAAAAAAAATAAATACGTTAGAGAAACAAAATAAAAACGAAAAAAGGAAATGAATTAAGTAAAAACGGAAGAAAAAAATCTTTCTAGAAGAAAAATGAAAGAACTTTAAAAAAAAAAAACAATAATAACAACCAAAGAAAGAAAAGAAAAGAACCATTCTGAAAGAAAACAATAAAAATTACGAAAAAGAAAGAAATTATCTTGGAAAAAGAAAGAAAGAAAGAATTATAGCCGGAGTTAATAACAAAAACAAAAAAGAAATAACCTCCGTTAAATAAAGAAAGAAACGAAGAAATAAGTAAATAAATAATTTAATGTTAGAGGAGTTCAATGTAAAACAATGCAGAGAAACAAGGCGTAGAAGATATTGGCATAACAAATAATAGGCAGAGAAAGAAATAATAACTCAGGATGCAAGAATGGGTTTAATTATCTCCCCTGATGGTAACCTCGTTTAAAAGGAGGTCGTTATCTAAATTACAATCTCACTTCTGCACTTCTTCCCTCATTTTTAAATAGATTTTCCATTGAATATATATTGCGATTTCTTTTCGCATGACAGCATTGCCGGAATTTTGAAATGTTGGGGCCAGGAAATGACCAACGGTCATTTGCACGACTTGACAGCATAAAATGCCAACGGATAAATTGGAACCAACAAATGGACGAATGGAAAATAAAAAAAAAAAGTTTGAAACAATAACGTTTTGTTTGCACTTAGAGTTCAAGTGACAATCAATCAAACATATATCTCCATGGTTAATGGTTTGGGCTAAAGACAACGAGTATTACTGGTCATGGACTTTCGCTATAATTGTAAATGATCGCGAATATTCTGCAACGATGGTCAAGTCAAAGAAGAATGCAATAACGAATGTTCAACGAATTTTTATCATAAAACCATTTACAGTGCATTTCTATAGTAAAATCGTTTGCAGTAATTTCTATAGTAAAATAATTCAAATGGATTTCTATAAAATAAATTATAAGGCATTACTATTCTAAATACGACGTCGCCGACAGAATCATTAATCTTTGGACAAACCAGAATTTGTTGAGACTTCGATCATGTGTTTTGCAGCCCAGGCTAGGGCTAAAAGAAAATGGAAAGACAGCAAGGGGAAGAAAATAAAATAACCTACATCTTCCTAGCGTCGGTAATTGTGAAGCTAGAATGAACATTTCTGTTATGGCATACTCCAAACAATTGGGGAATTTGACTTTCGAGATTTCAGAAATGATAAAAAGAAAATTACGACCTAAAAGGAAACTTGTTATAGCGGAAAGAACCAAATGTCTGTCCATTAAACAGAAACAAAATGAATCAATTATACAATATCTTCGCAGATTAAAAGAAGTTAGCAGATTCTGCGAATTTCAGAAACTGGGAACTCAAGATTTGACTATAGATTACGAATTGATTCAGTTAGAGTTAACTGAAGGTATGACTGATATCATACTTATTATAAAACTCAGGTTGCGTGTGTGTGTGTGTGTGTGTGTACGTTTATATATTGGATCGGATTTCCTACATTTTTCAACCGATTTCAACAAAACTTCACAGGACTACGTAAAATTACCTTGCGGTGGTTGTGACAGCGCCAAAAATTGGAAAAACACAATTGTTTTTGCACAAAATCAATTTGAAAACACATTTAAGAAGCATCGCGAGAATGAAAGGGGTACAACTCATATCGAGTTATACTTGTTATAAAACCCAGGTTGTGTGTGTGTGTGTGTGTGTGTGTGTGTGTGTGTGTTCATTTATATATGGAATCGGATGTCCTACATTTTTCAACCGATTTCAACAAAACTTCACTTTTTTTGGCAGGTAGTGTTTCTTATTGTCTTGCACACTTTTGTCTTTATTTTTACATTCAGAATGCTTTTAAAATTCCATTTACAAGACATTTGTTTATAATAAAATTCTATTCAATCGGTAGACTCATAACGATTGAAAACAATGTTTTTGTATGAGTTTGGGTTTGACCAATTCGTAAAAAAAAAAAAAAACTAATTAAGACATGCGTGTCCGTCAACCTTAAACAATAATCTTTGTCAATTTTATTTTTCAGTCTTTATGATGGTCGATACTTGATCTATCTCTTACTGTTACATCCCCGGGCAACGCCGGGCTCTACTGCTAGTATCTTATAAATATAAGATATGGAATAATTTTTCTCTAACTGCATGCGTGCAAATTATACATCAATTGGAATTGATTAAAAAGTATAATTCAAGTGAGTGCAATGTTGAAACCTACAGTATAAAAAACGGAATGCAAGAAATGCAAATACTTTAGGCATGAAATTGACAAAAAAAATAGTGTCCGGGTTTTGGAAAAATTTGCCATAACTGCAAAAGAAAAAATAATTTTCAGTCTACATGCAAAGTAAAAAAAAAAAAAGAAATAAAAATTGGAAAAAGAAAGAATTGATGACATCTTTTCAATACAAAGACGCAAGGAAAAGAATTCTTTTTAAAAAATTAAATTAAATTTCCCGACTTTTTCCATGCAAGTGGATATGAGTAATGAGGTCACTCTAATCGAAATAAATTTCTAGGAACAAATGAGTGAACTGAAATTGAGAAAAGGTCATCTGAAATTGAGACAATTGGATGGATCTTTTATAAGAGCTTTGGGCTACTTCAGTGGAACTTTTGAAATCTGTAACTGATTTGAAATTATTCTCATTACAGTAGTGGAATGTAAAAAAGTCATGGACTATTTGGGATAGATGTTCTAAAAGGTGGATATGTTGAAATTAGTCAATACGGTGAAATCAGAAAAAGCAAAAACGGTAGTGTTGAAGGGGTGTAAAGCGAGCATACATTTAAATGAAAATAGTACCTCCCTCTTATTATGAATCTCTTTAAGTTACCTATTCACTTTCTACCTTTAGTGGTTGTCAAATTAAAGAAAATGGTAGCGAAGGTAATTTTGAAGCACGTTCCTCTATGTGGCAAAATTGGGCCTCTCCCATTGTAGCGAAAATCATTAAAGAGACTTAAGAATATCTGTTGATTTTTAAATTAGGCGTAGATTATAAAATATGCTCGGATTCGTTTACTATTCCCAATATCGAAACCGCTATCTACAAATTATCGGCATGAATTTTTTTTTTTTTTTTTTTTGCAAAAATTGATTTAAAATCTGCCTATAAAGATTGGTGGTAAATTAAAAGAAATTATCACACTAAACACTGCCATATAATTATCAAGATGGACAAGAATTAATTTTGGAGTGAAAACTGCGTCATTTTTCAGAGAGCAATGGAGATCGTGTTAACTGACGAAATTACTAATATGATTATTTAGCAAGATGATATTTGTCTCGATGCCACCATTGAAGACGGATTAAAACAAAAAACAGAACATGCTTTAAACAAATTTCAAAAAAGGCTGGAATGACAATAAAGAGACAAATGTGAATTTGACTGTAGTACAATATCATATTTAGGGGGTCAGATTTCAAAAGATGGTATTACACCATTCAAAATTTTTCGATTGAATAAGCTCATGGCGAGTTCAACGATAATAAAATGTCCGTAGAAATTCCGTTATTGCATCTTTAATTATTTGAACTTAACAACTTTAACAAAATATTGCAATAACAATCATATTTTAAGAAGACTGAAAAGATTTTAAATTGACAATTTTTCCCATTTCACTGAAACAAACGTTAAACATTTATTTATATCATTCATTCATTCATTAAGTGGTGTCTTTTCACCTCTTTCCACACGATCAAAATGGAATAGTCCTTTATTTATGAGGTATTGGCAAGAGACGTTGGACGCTTCTATCTCCCCTTCTTTCTCTCTTTCATACACTCACTGAAACCCAGTAAGTATTTTCCCCTCTTCCAACGCGATCAAAACGGAATAGCTCATTATTATGACGTATTGGCAGGGCGTAATGGTCGTGTGAATTGAGGAAACGATGTATAAGCACAATTATAAAAGGATGATACAGATTGGCCCAAAACTCAGCAAGGGATTTAAAAATGGAAAAACTTCCTTATTTTTTAAAACTTTAATTCATCATAGGATAATATTATACATTAAGTAGATATGGGAAATAAATATACACCAACTGAGAAAGTCTGCATCTTTTAAGTGGTGTTCAGTTTCAGCTTTGCTCGAACGGGTCTTTTCTAATGCACTTTCCATCACAGCCCTCAGTGTTTTCAGGCTCTAGTGCTCTGCTTTCTGTCTGAATGTTGCCCTTCTTTTGTTGGAAAGTCTGATCTGATAGCGCCAAAGAAAGAAACCCGGATTTGTCAGATCCGTGGAATGTGGTCACCAGTTTATGCCGCAACTGCAAGAAATTATTCTTTTTTTCCAAAAATTTGTCCGAGAGGCTGGATTATGGCCCTTGCCGTTTGAGCTGCCATCTTGTTGTACGGAAACGGGTTAGATGCTCCTAAGAATTCCTTAGTGTGACGTTGAGAGATATCCAAAGATACCCGCCTTCGTGTTTATGTGTTTGGCTCTTCTACAATACTCTCTCTTACTCGCTCAAATACGCGTTCATTCCTAACCGAACGAGGTCTGCAAATTCGTCGAAGGTCACACTAAACCTTTATTCTGAAAACATGGAGAATCTCTCACATTAGAATGGCAACGATTCGCTGAGTGTTTGAATTACTGATTCTTGGTTTTGGTAAAAAGATTTTGCTACTTGTGTTCGTTTTTCAGTCTCCTTTATGAAATAACATTTTTTAAATCATTTCCCCCTAAGCAAGGCAATAAAGCCACCAAGATGCCCGGGGGTTACTGTATGTGAAATAATATGAGAAAAATAGATTATTAAGGAGCAAGAACAATTTTAGAACATAAATTAAGAAGACAGAAGATAACGATTAACATTGCGTTTTAATTTTTAAAGGTCAAAGTTGACTGGGAAGCAAGAAGCCAGAAGAGTGTTCCACAAGGGAGAGGTGCGATAGAAGAAATTGTTAGCATAGAACTTACTGTTACATCTCGTCATTTCAACTGTAAAAGGACGAAACGTTACCGCCATTCTAGTACTGTTCTTAAATTCATGAAGTCTAGGCACCAAAGAGGAAATTTCATCAGAACAATAACAATGACTATTTGTAGAAAAGACACAGGGAATCTACGTTGCGCCAGTGAAAAAAGAGGCTGAAGTTGCGATGCTAGATAAGGACCGATAATATTGCAGATTCTTCTTTGTATTCTATCAAGAATCTCTAAATACATTCTATCAATAAATACATCCTGAAGAAAAATTACGACACACTTTGCTTGCATAATAAATCCTGACACAAAAGCAGGTTATTATCAGTGTTTTAGAATAGGACTGCTATTATAAGCTGAAACCCAGAGAATACATTCCTTAATGTATCCAGATATCAACATCATTTGAATAATACCAACCTTGAAAATTTTAAATTCAACATCAAACTTATCTTCTGTCTTCTTAATTCCTGTACTTTTATTGTTTTCTCCCTTTATTAATGTTTTATTTTTCACATATTCTTTCAAACTCAGTAACCTCTTGTGTCTTAATGACCGCAAGCCTCGCTTTGGATAACATGATTAAAAAGAAAGAAAGAAATGCAAAGGATAGAGGCGATAGAAACGTATATTTCATTAACACATTCATATGCTTTGAATAAAGCCTTATTTTACTATTTTCAATTTAATATGAACTTTTGGACATTCTATAACCTTCATCAGTCTTTAATTCACTGATTTTGTTATCTTTTTTTTATTTTCTGACTTTACTATTATTTACAGCAGAAATGCAGAAAATGAAAGTGAACTGGATTATGATATTTAAATTTTATTTTTTACTATTTTTTTGTCAGATCTCTTTTTTCATTTTTTTCCTCTTTAAGCAAGCAACATACATCGTAAATAGTATTCGACAAGATCCGAACCTGGATATTGGACCGTCGACCGCCGTTATTCAAATTTTGTTGTTTGGCCACATACTTGCTTACCCGTTTTTACCTCATGCACTCGTCCTGGGTGTGATGATAAACTACATCCGGCAGCAAGGCATCTCATCGCAAGATTGGAGATTTTGAGGAGCGTGAAATCACATCTTAATTGCTGTTGTACTCAGGTCCATTCTGATCCGGGATGATTGCACCTGTTAGGGTTCCAGCTTTGGGCAAATAATGAACCGCCAAACAAGAATCAACAATCAATTTTTATAGCAAAATGACCAACCATACATTTTTATAGTAAAATGACCAACCATACATTTTTATAGTAAAATGACCAACCATACATTTTTATAGTAAAATGACCAACAATACATATTTAAAGCAAAATGACCAACCATACATTTTCATAGTAAAATGACCAACCATACATATTTATGGCAAAATGACCAACCATACATTTTTATAGTAAAATGACCAACCATACATTTTTATAGCAAAATGACCAACCATACATTTTTATAGTAAAATGACCAACAATACATATTTATAGCAAAATGACCAACCATACATTTTTATAGTAAAATGACCAGCCATACATTTTTATAGTAAAATGACCAACAATACATATTCATGGCAAAATGACCAACCATACATTTTTAGAGTAAAATGAACAACCATACATTTTTATAGCAAAATGACCAACCATACATTTTTATAGCAAAATGACCAACCATACATTTTTATAGTAAAATGACCAACCATACATTTTTACAGCAAAATGACCAACAATGCATTTTTATAGCAAGGACTAAGCATAAACTACAAGAAGACTAAGTATGGTCGTCAGTAAGAAGATGAGCCCGAAATGCGATTTGGGGGTCGAGAAAACTAGAATCAAGCAGACGCGAAAGTTTAAATATCTGGGAAGCGTCTTGAAAGACGACGGTCAGTGCGACACTGAGATCTGAAGACGTATTGGGATGGCCAAGGACATATTCCAAAAGCTAGACAGAGTATTGCGTGAAAGAAGGATTTCCTTGGTAACAAAGAAAAGAATACTGAGATGTTACGTGACATCTGTCCTTCTTTACGACAGCGAATGAAGAAGATACTCAAGGCGACAGAGATGTGGTTCTACAGAAGGATGCTAAGGATATCATGGACCGAGCGTGTGAGCAATGATTAGATTTTAGAGTGGTTACAAACAAGGAGGAGGTTTATACTTAATAACAGGAAGCGGTAGCTGAAGTTTCTGGGACACATAATAAGGAAAGAGGACCCGGAGAATCTGATACTCACGGGCCGAATAGAGGGAAAGAGAGACAAGGGAAAACAACGCAAGACATACCTAGCGGGCTTTACCAAGTGAATGACAGAACATGGTCTGGGGAAGGCAGCAGAGGGAAGGAACTTGTTGAGAGCTGCAAGAGACAGAAAGAGGTGGAGGGCTATGATCGCCTACGTCCTGAAAGGACATGGCACATAAAAAGAAAGAAAAAGATATCAAGCATTGTTTCGGCTCGCTCCAGTACTACATAAGATTTATTGGACAGATTTTTCCAGAATATGATTTCCATACTTTCTGTATTTGCACTTTTCTTAACATTTTTAACTGGTTTTCTATAATTTTTTTTTTTTTTTACATTTCATCAATTCTTCCAACAGAATAAGGAAATGCAGACATATTAGAAACTATCTTAAAAGCCACTCTATCGGAGGGTATTTAAACTAGGTCCTGTGGAGGGCTCTTCATTGGGCCTTCCGCTTGTTCAAGAGTTTGAGAGCCCCTAAGTTTTTGCATATTCTCAGCATTGGAAGCTCTTCTGGTTGCCGTTTGATCTGGCTTTTCATTTGCACGGGACTTTATTTTTCTCACTGCAGTCTTGCCTCTTTTGATTGCAATCTGATGCTCTATTGGCAGAGATTTCTTTTCAGCGAGGCATACTGCTGCCGTATACGATTATCAACAAAAAACTATAGAAAAACTCAAAATTGATCGCTTCATTTAAGTATTGCATTAATACTTGAGCTTACCTTTTAAAAGTTCAACGATAATTCTTCTGTCACCACCTAATTTAAAGACAGTTTAATGTACGAAGGTCCTTACTTTCAATTATTTTTATTTATTGGGCGACTTTCGATGGATTTCGCAATTAATTTCAATTATTCCTAAATTTATTTCCAAGTTATAAAGATTGTTATCGTACAAAAAATTCGTCGCAAAAGATCAAGTAAAAAATCGCCATAAACAATCGTAGTAATGAAAATTTGGGAATCCAAAATTTTAGGATTCGAATGTTTTAATTTACTCACGGGTCGGCCTGATTCCACAATGGTATATATATATATATATATATATATATATATATATATATATATATATAGAGAGAGAGAGAGAGAGAGGGTACATACATGCATAGAAAAAGAAAAGGGGAGTAAAACGGATCTGCTCCATCTACTTCATCTACTTTTAGGAGTAAAGTTGAAAACACGGAAAATTTTATTTTGAAAGACTGTAATTTGAGAACAGGAATTTATTCATTTGAACATGGACTAAAGAAAGTCAGAGAGTTGTGTCCCTTTAATTGTTTTTATCACTAGATGCCAATATGACAGAATCCGAAAACAATCGTAGTAATGAAAACTTGGGAATCCAAAATTTCAGGATTGCCGGCCAGGTTAAGCCTAAACTGTTTTCAATTTGTTCACGGAATCGACCTGATTCCAAATGGTATGATAGTTTTGGCTGCGGTCTCTAGGAGCAGAGTTGAAAGAATGTGACACACTGCCATTCGCTTTTATTTATATAGATGAACCCAAAGTTCACCCACTGCTAACAAATGGAAAAGAACGCTTAATTAAAGTTTCATTTCTCTTACCTTTCTCTTTCTTTGATCTACCACCCCCACACCGACTCATTCTGTAAAAACTGAAAATTTATGAAGAACCGAAAACGGTAAGGACCAATAAAAATTCTTACAAATGCCTATCTAAACTCCATGTAAAACCCTAAATTTTGACATCTAGTTGAAAAATAATGAACCAATGAAATACAGCCAATTCATACGTGTCACTCATGCCCATCGACATACAGGCAAGAGAAAATCGACCTCTAAAATAACAGAATCCAACGCGTCGTTGTCGATATTTTATCTAATAAAAACGTGCATAACATAGCACATTAAATTTTTTATTCAATTAGGGTCTTAATTAACAAATTATTCTCATTAATATTTAGCTATTATTTCTTCTATTAAATTCCAATAAGTAACCGATATTAATTTCAATAAAATTGGCAGTCAACATATACCTTTCTGTTACGTCAGCTTTAAATCTCATCCTGGGTATGATGATAAACTACATCGGGCAGCAAAGCCTCTGATCTGGAGATTGGAGCTTTTGATGTGCATAGTACTGCATCTTAACTGCCGTTGTTCCCAGGTACACACTGACTCTGAATGGTAGCACCTGTTAGGTAAATGGTAATCTCCCTAAAATCAACGATACATTTGTATTGCAAAATAGCAATCAATGCAACACTAAAAATATGTAAAAAGATATTTTTTATAGTAAAATTACCAACCGTGCATTTTATAATCTACATACTACATATCTAAAAAAAAACATACCTTTACTCTGAAATTATCAAATTATGTACAAAATATCTGTAGTTGGAAGCTTAAAATTACGTACAAAATATTTAGATGTCGACATTAAATAACTCATAGAAGTAGACATGCCGCTAAAGAAAATCAACCAAACAGCCAAATGAAAGAATTCATGACATTGACTTAAAGAAATCAAACTGTATTCCCAAATATGACTTCAATAAAACAGCATAAAACACATATCACCGCCACTAGTAATCATGTCCACACCAACATGTATATTCACAAAAGCTGAGTATCATCTACCATGTATTCAATTGTGAAAGCAGAATAACATATATCATATTTTTATTATTTCAAAGCTCCGAAGAAAATTAAATTTTAACATTAAATGACCCATAAGGAGTTTATATGCCGTTAAACAAACTTCAGTGAACATTATTACGCGCGCAAGATGTATATATGAATAGATATTGTGTTTTATATATTATTATTTTTAGAATAAAGTTGTATATGTATAATATAACAGCATTCCTAAAGTCGTCCTGGATATGAGGATAAACTACTTCCGGCTGATAGGGAAATTAGAGGTTTTGTGGTGCGTGAAACCATTTCTTAATTGCTGCTGTTCCCAAGTCCATCCTGATTCGGGGTGGCAGCATCTGATAAAGTCCCAGCTTCGGACAAATAGTGAAACCCTAAGAAAAACTCAACAGCACATTTTTATAATAATATTAACAACAATACATTTTTATAGAAAAATGACAATCAATGCAACACTAAAAAAATATAAAAATACATTTTTATAGTACATTACCAACTATACATTTTATGATCTACAAACTATATATCTAAAAAAACATACTTTTACTCTGAAATTATCAAATTATGTACTAAATATCTGTAGTAGGAAGCATAAAATTACATCTGTCTATATTTCTGAGATGAGGTATTGTAATTATTTACATTGTTCGGACTGTTGTCCTAATCTTTATTGTCATGTTCAGGACGTTTCGACCGTTGTACGATCCGGCCTTCTTCAGGCGACTGGAAATTCGAGCTGAACCTTATATTTCGTCCACCCCTTGAGTTAAAGGGAGATAGTTAAGGAAGATAACTGAGACAACCGAAAAAGTCATGGCACGTGGAACTAGAATAATGGATCAAATAAAGGGTTCAATTCCAAATTCCAATCAACTGAAGAAGATCGGGGCGTACAACGGCCGAAACGTCGTGAACATGACAATAAAGATGAGGACAACAGTCCGACGAATGTAAATAATTTAAATAAAATTACGTACAAATTATTTAGATTTCGGAATTAAATAACCCATAGAGGTGTTGATATGCCGCTAAACAAAATCAGCCAACTTGCTTTCAATAAATTCTTAAGCTGCTGTTTTGCAAAATACCCTTCATGGTAGGTGATTTCCTTTTTTTTTTTGCATATATGTATGCAAACTGTCTCACACCGAAAAAATCACTGGCTGTGTGTATCCTGTTGGTCCCACTGTGAAAAAACATTTCGAACTTTCTTTATGGAAAGTGTTGTATATCAAAACACTTATAAAACTGGACTTTCATTACAACTTATACACTTTATCGAAAATAAATTTTATTCTTTTCATTTATTTCTTTAATATTGTTATCAACTCGTAAGATATACTGCGTATGACCACATGACATAGAATACGCCGGATTGTATCTACAGCGGAGTTGCACGACAATCGAAAAGGCCGAACCTCAAGGTGATAATTTAAAAGTCAAGTAAAAATCTGGCTAATGTTTATCGATAGATTCAAATATAAACTCATGTAATGTTAACATATCGTCTCAAGTATAAACTTGAGCAATGTCTTCGTATAAACTCAAGTATAAACCTAAGCTTTTCCTATAAACTAAAGTATAAACCCGACTAATGTTTATCTATAGACTCAAGTATAAACCTGAATAATGTTTTCCTATTGATTCAAATATAAACCCGACAGGCTAAAATATAAACCCAACTAATATTTATCCATAAACTTATGTATAAACTTGAGCATCGTTTATATGATAGACTCGAGAATAAACCTTATTAATGTTTACTTATAGATTCAAGAATAAAAACAACAAATGTTTGCTTATAGCCTCAAGTATAAACACGATCAATGTCTATCCATTGACTCAAGTATAAACATAAACAAATTTTATTTATCGACTCAAGTATAAACCCGACCAATGTTTACGTTGGTACTCGAGTATAATACGTCGTAAAATCCACCTAATAAACCAGTAGGATTCAAGGGGTTACTGATGATGAAAGAACAAAACTGGGGAAAACCACGACAACGCTAATGTGTGAAAAGGGCAGTAAAAAGAAATAGGATTCAAGGAACTCGAAAATGGGGAGTGATATTGCATTTAAATTTTTGCTCATTGTAGTCGACAGAAAAGCAAAATGCGGGAAGAAAGTTCTGTAGGCGAGAAGTGGGAGAGAAGAAGAGAACTTGCGGTTACATTTAATAATTTCAAGAGTTAAATGACAAGACCTAACTGCCAATCTAGTACTGAGTTTAGATTCGTTAACTCTAGTCACCAATGAGAAAAGTTCATCAGAACAATTACTATAAAAATATTTATAGAAAAGGCACAGGGAAGCTACGTTGCAGCGGTAGGAAAGCGATTGGAACCGAGATGCTAGGTTAGGACATTGCAGATTTCTTCTTTGGGTTTATCAAGAATTTCTAGATACATACTAGAAATGCCAGACTAGTACGCTCTTCAATACAGGGAAGAATAGCGTACTTATAAAGATGTAACATAGATTCTAGCAAGAAAAATGACTAGCACGACACAGGGAACTAAATTACTTATCTTCAAACTTAGCAATTATTAGCTCAGTATAACGTATATATCTGGCTACTCGTATTCGAGGATACCCGTCTACTAAGGACGTCCTGGGTAAGACGTTAAACTACATCCGCGTCTTGGGTAACACGATAGACTACATCCGGGTCCTGGATAAGACGATAAACTACATCTGCGTCCTGGGTAAGACGATAAACTACGTTTAACAGCAAGGCTTCTGACCAGGAGGTTTTGAGGAACGTGGAACTACTTCTTAATTGCTGGTGTTCCCAGGTCCACCCTGACCCGGGGTGGTAGCACCTGCTAGGGTCCAGCTATGGGCAAATAGTTAAGTATTACCGGCAATACTTTTTTGGAAAAAAGTTATTACCAGCAACACAATTTTGAAGGAAAAATATTACCAGAAACAGATTTTTGACAAAACAAAATATTACAAGCAATAAAAAGTTTCGTCGGCATTAAATAACCCATTGAGGTTCACATGCCGTAAAACAAAATAAACCAAAACGTCTACTAAGGAAGCTAGCCAATCCCTACTGCAGACGCTTGCTCAGGTGCATTTGTGTTTATTCAATACCCACAAAGCTCGCCTGTGGTTTATACTGCAACTATGCTGAGCAGACCTTAGTTACAGTTCCTGTGAAAGACCGTATTATCTAGCGTGATCAGCAATTTGAACAAGACCAATCCACCGGTCACGATGACTTGTGACTTCGTGTTAGCACAGCTATTAACCCCCAAGGGTTGTGTCTAGCCAATTTCACTGACAGGTACTTCAAAGGTGCCGCATGCTGGGACCGACCAATCCAGTCCGATAAAATCAGGAAGTCTCCTTTCTGACAAATCGAACATAGTGAGATTCGAAACCGGGTCTCCTAGTCAGAATGCGAACGCTCTAACCACTTAGCCACTTGCCCATAATAATCCAGTTAACGGAAAGCGTTAAACCGAGGTGTATTTCCCCTGGAGGTTAGCATCAGCCATACTGTTAATTTTCTTTTATTGATTTGTTTTTATGGCTTATCAATTTTTTGCAGGTTATTTAAAGCCAGGAAATAACGAATCACAATCAGAAAGAGTTCAATAATCTTTTTTTGTTTTATACAAGAATTCACCCACTCGAGGGCCACTCAAGGCAGAAAGTTGATTGCTTGATTTGTTTTGTATTGCTTATCAACTCGTTGGAGGTTATTTAAAGCTATTATTATTTTTACGCGATAATAATTATTTATTGATGCACGTTCTACTATTTAACCCATAGTTGTGTAGAAAGAGTTGGATTTCTAACTTTCATAAGCTGACTAGAATTGGGACTAACCTCTCCATGACACTACCCACCCATGCAAGCTCACAGCACCTGGTATTCCCAGGCAGCCACCCATCTAGGTTCGGACCAAACTCAACGTTGCTTAACTTTGGGGATCAGAAGAGAAGCGGTGTTTCAACGTGACATGGCAGTAAGCCCATGCTGATAGAATTTAAAAAGGGTTTTTCTAATAAAATTAAAGGAGAACAGTTTAGTTTTGGAGGCATTAAAATTAAGAAGCCATTGCTTGCTCCGGTTAACAACAGATTGAAGGTCATTTTCAAGATTAGCAGCTGATTTCACTTTATCCAACCTGTCATACATATCATGAAGTCAATTTAAATAATTGTCTGATCGGTACAGATACCAAGTTGAGGACGACATCGGGAATGTTATTGATAAAAATTAGAACGAACCCTGGAGGATGGCCACATTTCCAAATTGGTGAATTTCTAAATTTTTAACAAAGTATACCGAGAAAATATGTTGACAGTGTTAACAAATCCTGTCTATGATATCACGGGTTTCAAAAGTATATATAGAATTTCAGTTCATTTTCATGGAGTAATTTATTGGCATAGAAAGTAGAATTCTCGAGCTGAGTTCAGATTCTGGCTTGGTTCGTTGCCTGTACTTTTACACTAATGCCCTTGTAAAAGGCAGGGATACGTCTATTGACATCCAGATGTGGGTTAAGTAGTGGCATAACTCATCTCTTGGACAATTTTCTAGATTACCACAGTGAAACAATTTTCTTAGCAGCAAACTATTACATTGTTGTTTTCTTTAACTTTCTTGTCATATTAACAACCTTTCAGTCGTTATACTCTTCGGCCTTCTTTAGATGATATACGTTGGAATTTCGAACCAAACACTTTATTTAGTTGACTTGGGTAGATTGTTCTAGTTCCACCTGCCAGGCCTTTTCTGGATGATTCAGTTTCAGTTAATTCCATTCGATAACTCAACTCTCCAAGTATCTGTTCACTTCTGCTATGGCCAGATATTGAACTCACAACTTTTTGGTTCAAGTTACTGGTTTACTTCAAACAACATTTTTATCCACTGGGTCTCTAGGGACATTGAAAATATAGACAGATGTCGATAGAATTTATATCAATGAAAAACGTTAGATCGAGCGAAATGAGTTACTCTTTCGGAGGTTAGCATCAGCCATGTCGACGGAAGGCAAAAATGGTACCCTAGAACGTTATACTTAATACATTTTTAAAGCATCAGCCAGTACTTATGTAACAAGTTTTTATTTTTTTTGTTTTGAAATTGAGAAATTTAGAAGGAGGCGCGGTGGGGTAATGGATAGCAGCTCGGATTGAGTAATTGGAGAGCCGAGTTCGAATTCCACTCGACTTCGTTAGGCGCTAATACTTACAATACTAAATAGTACTTAATTACTAACAGCCTTGGGAAAGGTAAGAAATCCGTTTCTTCTCTCCTCAATCGATAAAATAGCAAGTTGGACTGTGTCTTATAGCCTTGGTAGTCAACTAGTCTAGAAGAAAACTTCTGAATTGGGTTAGGTTCCCCAAGACAAGCATCGGCTGCAATACATGTGGTGACCTTACGGGACTTGTGAACAAATTTTTCACCCTTTTTTTTTTTGTGCCTCAGTCAGTCAGGTGCCATGCGTAATACACGCTTAGGCGATCATGTATCTTTCGATACATGACTGACGAGGTAGATTTTTTTTCCTGCACTAGGTTGCCATTTCTTTCAGCGGTAGACCAGTTGTCATCCAAGGCTATAGAACCCGGTATGTCCTGCTATTTACCCATAGCTAGAAGAGGATTCATATCTTTCACATAGCACGTAAATGAATGGATTCGACTGGAATTCAAACTCGGCTCTCCGATTCCCCAATCCGAGCCGCTATCTATTAGTCAGCCGTGTCTGACTTCGTTGATTAAAAAGGTGGAAACCATCGCGGAATAATGGTCATAACGACTATAGTAAGTTTGATCTTTACTTAGTACCCCGGACTATTGATCTGCTCTGCCGTGGAGTAATAATTAACCAGATAGTGTCGTTTTCATTTCTACTGTAATACAATGTATGAGTAATACTTTTGGACCTGTACTGTAGGAACTTAAACTAAGTGGATATCAATGTGCGACACCAAAATAGCCATGATTGAAAGCTTTTACGATGAGTCAATGTGGCGCCTACGCCAAAGAATTATATTTTTTCTCATATCGACGCACAATAAAATGACGTCACATTATCACAACCCCCCACCCTCGCCCCTATTTCGCTATGTAATATTTTTTCACTTTCATTCTATCATTTTGGGTTTTATGTATTTTTTTTTTTACTTCGATTTCTTTGTTTATTTGCCTTTCTTACTTTTTATTCTTTATCTTTTGGTGTATTATTGTTTCTTTCAACTCCAGATTTATTCTCGATTTCTTTCTTTTTTCATTCTTTCTTTATTCTTTCATTTTTTTTTTTTGTTTTCTTTTTTCTCGCAACAAATTTTCTTTATTTATTTCTTTTGTATTGGTTCTGTATTTCTTCTCTTTAGTTACCAAAACATTTGCTTTCTTTTTTCTTTCTTTCTTTCTTTCTTTCTTTCTTTCTTTCTTTCTTTTATGATTTTTAAATATTTTTATTTTCTCCCCAAATTTTTTTCTTTTCTAGTTTTCTGCTAAAATTCTTTCTTTCTTTCTTTCTGTCTTTCTTTCTTTCTTTTTTTAGGTATTTAAATATTTTTATTTTCTCTCCAAACTTTTTCTTTTATCGTCTTCTGTTAACATTCTTTCTTTCTTTCTTTCTTTCTTTCTTTCTTTCTTTTTTTCTTTCTTTCTTTCTTTCTTTCTTTCTTTCTTTTCTTTCTGTCTTTCTCTCTTTCTTTCTTTCTTTCTTTTCGGTATTTAAATATTTTTATTTTCTCTCCAAACTTTTTCTTTTATCGTCTTCTTTCTTTCTTTCTTTCTTTCTTTCTTTCTTTCTTTCTTTCTTTCTTTCTTTCTTTTCGGTATTTAAATATTTTTTATTTTCTCTCCAAACTTTTTTCTTTTATCGTCTTCTATTAACATTCTTTTTTTCTTTCTTTCTTTCTTTCTTTCTTTCTTTCTTTCTTTCTTTCTTTCTTTATGTCTGTCTGTCTGTCTTTCTTTCTTTCTTTCTGTCTGTCTTTGTTTGTTTGTTTGTTTCTTTCTTTCTTTCTTTTAGGTATTTAAATAAACTTATTTTCTTTCCAAATCTTTTTCTTTTATCGTCTTCTGTTAACATTCTTTCTTTCTTTCTTTCTTTCTTTCTTTCTTTCTTTCTTTCTTTCTTTCTTTCTGTATTTCTTTCTGTCTTTCTTCCTCTCT
Organism: Acanthosepion pharaonis; assembly: GCA_903632075.3. Taxonomy (NCBI): domain Eukaryota; kingdom Metazoa; phylum Mollusca; class Cephalopoda; order Sepiida; family Sepiidae; genus Acanthosepion; species Acanthosepion pharaonis. The sequence goes on from CAHIKZ030004787.1 coordinate 1,799,673, forward strand.
TTCTTTCTTTCTTTCTTTCTTTCTTTTAGGTGTTTAAATATTTTTATTTTCTCTCCAAACTTTTTTCTGTTCTCGTCTTCTGTTACCATTCTTTCTTTCTTTCTTTCTTTCTTTCTTTCTTTCTTTCTTTCTTTCTTTCTTTAAGGCTTTTAAATATTTTTTTTAATTTTATTTTCAAACTTTCTTTTTTATCTTAAGATTTTTTATTTTCTTTCCTTTATCTTGTCTTTTTTTCGCTCAAATTATTTTCTTATTTCTTTTGAGTTTTTATTTCCTGTCTTCCTTCTCCAAACCCTGTAAATTTTCGTTCGTTCGTTCGTTCGTTCGTTCGTTCGTTCGTTCCTTCCTTCCTTCCTTCCTTCCTTCCATCTTCCCTTCCTTCCTTCCTTCCTTCTTTCCTTCCTTCTTTCCTTCATTCATTCATCCATTCATTCATTCATTCTTTCTTTCTTTCCTTCCTTTTTACTGCTTTATTCTCTTCATTTTATATTTCTCTCGTATTTTCCCCCTCTTCTTTTTTGTCTTCTTCTTCTTTCAATTTTCATTCTTCTTTCGTTTCTTTTTTTCATTTCCCTATCTCAAAATTGCTTTTCACACTTGTTACTTGTTACACACCCTTCCTTTCATTTCATTCTTTCCCCTTCACCAAACACCCACCAATCCTCTTTTTTCCTTTTTCATTTCTTAAATTTCCTTCTCAATCTGCGTTTACCTCCTTCCCGACTTCAAATTACACGTTCGCATGCCATCAATTCGCCAATACATTTTCGCCAACAAGTGAAGGGTCAAAGGCCGTTTTCATTTCACATTTTCCTGATGGTCTTCATATTAATCTCAAATCAAGCAGAAAACGTCAATTAATAGGCTCAAGGGTTTTATCTCAACTGCCACTCAGTAAGCAGCAAGGGGCATTCATCTGAAACATCCCATCAAAAAATCCCTGGACTGCATCACGGAACGCTGAGCTTACTAAAGGAACGACGCCCACTTTTTGGCACACGCCACGCATTTTATAACATTCTATTTGATATTAATCTACCATTTGCAAGTGGCCAACTGGTTGCAAAATTTGCATTCCGTTCACGGGCCCCGCGTTCGAATCTCACCATGGCCTTCATTGTGAAGGAGATTACTTCTTGATAAGATCAGTCAGGGGAGACGATTGCAGTGTTTGACAACGTTGGTAACGACATGAAAAGCATACCTCGAAATGCGTGAATTGGTTGTGCCAACACAAAGTTACACATCATTGTGACCGAGGTTTTGTTTAAACTTAGAACACTAACCATAGGTATATAGTACCCAGCGGAAATTTTCCTATTTTTAATTACAATTTTCAGTACCTGGTTTTCTTACCTAAATAATATGTTTTTCAGTTACTATTAATGTTAACTCAAAGTACAAAGTTTGAAGTGCCTGCTTGTAACATATTTCAAATAAAGATTTATATTTAATATTTTTTTGTTGATATTTTCAAAATCGGGCATGATATACCCATGGTTAATAGTGGTGTAATTTTAACCGATGGTTAGTGTTCTAGGGTTAAACTGTTTTTATTTTGTTTTGTTTTTTTGGTTTCTTTTTACAGTGAGGTTCACCATTTACAAGTCCAAGTGGTGACTCGAGTTAGAAGGTTCCGTTTGGACGCCGTTTGTGTGTATAGGAATGGAAGATACTGGTCAACCCTAGCCTTCAACAGGTTAAGATTGTAGTGATCTGGGAAACGTCATGTTGTAAGTCGGTTCTATAGAGCAGGGCTCGGATACCCCCCAATAACCTCGGCCTTGCGCCACCTCTGGCCGGATGAGGCGGTTAGTGAATATCTCCATAGAGCAGTGGTTCGCGGGAAAAAGCTACTCGAGTGGAACTTATTTTTTACCGATAGAACACGGAGGGAGTGTGGGTGGTTTGTTACTATGTAAGTGACATGGCGTGTTCTTGCTGTGATGGTATGCCTCGGCCGGGCCAGGGAATGTAGTTCTTCCGAGCACTTTCCATGAAGCAGTAGAGTAGCGAGAGCCATGTCACACCCCATCGGTGAAAGAGAAGTTGAAGAGTGGGGAATAATTCTTCACCCACAAGGGCTGGGGGACACTTTTGAACGCTATCAATACTGGAGACTGATGTCTGGGTAGCTCCCGTCCAAATCAAAACCTTTAAATAAAGACCGGGCAACGTTGTTATCGTATACAGCACGGGTTGACACGGCAGATCTTAAACAAATACAAACGGGCTGGACTGATAGTTATTGTCAAATATAAATCATGTAGCGGGTTGATGCAAAACTATCCAGCACTATCGCTTATATCTCAATGTAGTGTAAATCTTGGACAATTCACGTGAACAGCTGCACCTGGGTTTGCAAGCGTGGAAACAAAGCTGCAGAAGATAAATCGATCTACAAAACTCCACCGCATCGGTCAGGAGCAGTCTCTCAGATATCGCACGCGAGATTGTACGGGCCGTGTTTCAAGCGAGAGGACCGTGATCGAGCTCTCCCGCATAATGTCCTATATTAATTGAAGTCAGAAGTTGAATAAAATGTAATAATAAATATGATAGATTTAAGTCTAATGTTATCATTTTAGTATACAACCACTTTCATTAAATTCGTTTACAAATCTTGTGAAAATTCAGAAACTAGGAAAATGGCATCATATGTTTTGTACCCTTAAAGAGGTTACAAGTAGACAAACGTGGTACTCGAGTGAAGCAACAGCAACACGCGCGTAGATGAAAGAAAGAGGTTTAATGTAAAAGAGAATACACTACAGAAAGACAGGGAATCGGGTGGCAAGTTAGTAATTCTTGAAGCAGCCCCAGGTATATCCTGTGCTCATTATATATAGTTACTGATATAGTCAGTCCACAAAGGCGATAGGGAGTGTGGGACATTCCATTAAAACAATATGAACTAACGAAAAAGAACATCGGTCCGCGTTTAAAGATTTGTCTTCTTGCCCGACGTAGCAAAATTATTTTTGAGTAAGAGAGTCACTGGTGATAAAAATTGCATTTATTTAGAAGAGTCGGTAACAAAGAAAACCATGGCTTCGGTCAGAACAGCTGTCAACTTTGGAGCAGCGAAAGATACGTTTCAAAAGTTCAGCAAAGTATTAGAAAACAGGAAAACTTAGAAACAGAGAATAGAGTACTGAACTGTTATGTCATATCAGTCTGCTTATATGACAGTGAAAGCTGGTCAGTCTACCAGCTGAAGAATGGACTTGAGGCAATATACTTCTGCAGAAGATGCTGAGAATACCAGAAACTGAATATGGGATTAGGGAAAATAAAAACTAACATTTTGATCATAATATAAATTCTATGCATTTATTTACTACGCAAATACCAAAGTATTACAACACAATGGACCCTCATACGACTGGCTTAGCACATTCTTGTGATGTCAGCAAATACTCGTTGCCACTTTCGTAATGCTCGTCGTAGTAGAGACTATGTAATCGCAGATACAATTATAATTCGCCGTTGAACAATACTGTTAACAGACGCCTTCGAATATCACTTGCACTAATAGTACTTGCTCGATAGTACTCGCTCGAATAGTAATCACTGTATAGTGTTCCGAATAGAGAAATAGTATAGCGAATGGAGAATAGCAGTCTGTATAGTAATAGAATAGAAATTCAGATCCGAACAGTATAGAGGATAGACTAGAAATGGAGATCAATCTAGATGTCATGCGACTTCTTATGTATGCGTTTCCTCTGTGGTCACGTGGTATACTTAATTCAATAATGGGATTACCTGTGTTTGCTCACTGTCGATCTATGTTTAAACTCGTGTTGGCAGCCACACTTTATTGCTATATAAAACACACCCTCAAAAATATTTTATCCAAACGATCTTATCTGACTCTGAAATAACTAGTATTTTATGACCAGCAATAAAATCTTGATATGAAGACTCCAAAGCAACCACCGGTGCCGACAAGTATGGTAAAATTAAAGAAATAAATGAACACTTTCGAAATCAACCCAAGGACACATGGAACAGTGGATAAAGGCGTTAGTTAGATCCACTAACAGGACCCAAAAGTGTGAGTTCAATACCTGGTTAAGGCGGTGGAGAACTTGGTGAGGGAAATTAACAGGAGATAACTGATAACTGACATCCATTAGACATGGCACGTGGAACTAGAGCAGACTAACCCAGTGAGCGAAATAAAGGATTCAGTTCGACATTCCAATCACCTGAGGAAGGCCGGAGCGTACAACGGCCGAAACGTTTTGATAAATATGGCGACAAAGATAAGGACAATAGTCCAAATAATGTAAATAGTGTACATAATACTTCATCTTAGAAATATAGACAGATACTTTCGAAATCAAGTTCCACTCAGTCGAAAAATATGAAATTGTGGTCATGGGCCGATATAATCAGGGTGTATTCTAGAACAGATGTAGAGAGGCAATTTTACGGTCAGAAAGCAGTCGTCCATCGTGATGTGGGGATGAGCAAAGGACTGTAGGAGAAAGTCGATAGACGGTAAGAACAAGACAAATATAGAGTTGGAGTTCTCGCTGGCCGAATGCTAGATCTGAGCCGTTAGTCTGCCTGTAGCCAAGAATGAACTAGAAGCCAATATGCCTCAAGTGCCACTTACCTATCCGGCAAAAAAAAAAAGTGCCAGGTGAATATTTGAATAAAAGAATTCAATGAAAATAGGATTCTTGTTTTCTTTTCTCGCCGTGGGGACATTTTCCAATTTCAGGAAATGTCGTTATAAATTTGCGGAGTGGAAAAATAACATAATGTGATATAAAAGGGGGTGGGGAATACACGAGGGAGGAAAATAAGAAAATCTAATAAACTGTTGGAGTCATTAAATGTGACAGTTGGGAATAAAAAAAAATAAATGTCTTTCAAAGACCTCAAAAAGACGAAACTTAAAATTAAATCGAAAATATTTCTTTAATCTTCTGACAATGTCCTTCTTCTTCAATGTACCGTTTACCTTCAGGACGTTGGCGATCATGGCTCTCCACAACTTCCTATTGTTTGTAGCTCTTAATAAATTTTATGTTTTTGTTATCTCGTCTAAACCCTGTTCCGCCATGCATTTGCACAACTTCGCTAGGTAATTCCAACCACCTGAAGAAGGCCGGAGCGTACAACGACCGAAACGTTGTGACAAATATGGCGACAAAGATGAGGACAATAGTCCGACTAATGTAAATATTGTTCGCTAGGTAAGTTATGCGTTATGACTGTCTGTCCCACTTGCCATGAATATGTTAAATATTTTGCAACCCCACTCTTCTCATTATGTCGTCCTGGGTACGACGATAAACTACATCCAACAACAAGGCCTCTGATCAGGAGGTTTTAATGAGCGTTGCTGGTGTTCCCAGGTCCACCCTGACCCGGGGCCGTATATCCGGGTCCTAGTTATGGCCAAATTGTTAACCCTAAAAGTTGGGTCAAGACACTATGAAAGTGTAAAAATAGATTTTAATACCAGCAATGCATTTTTGTAAAATTATTACCAGCAATGATTTTTTGAAGAAAAAAATATTATATGCAAAAAAAAAAAAATATTAGTAGCAATAAAAATCTTGTCGGCATTAATTAACCCATTGAGGTTGATATACCGTAAACCAAACCCACTATGAAAGTGTAAAAATAGGTTTTAGTATCAGTAATACATTTTTGTAAAAAAAACATTACCAGCAATACATTTTTTGAAACAAAAATTACCAGCAATATATTTAAGGAAAAAATGTTACCACTAAGGCAAGGTGGGTTATCTGTGGTGGATAAAGGAGAGAAGTTTCTTTTTGGAATTATCAAAGTTTACAAGCCATTTCCTGCCCCAGTCAACCCCAGATTGGAGGTTCTTATCGAGATCAGCAGCCAGGTTAGTTTTGTCAATGATACCAGATTTACTATTGAGGCAGGAGTAAATAGTGGTGTCGTCCGCGTAGATGCCAACTTGGAAAATGATGACATCGGTAATGTCATTGATGAAGATCAGGAACGGTGCAAGACCCAACATAGAGCCTTGGGGGACACCAGCGTTCGTGACAAGGGAGCCGGAGGAGAACCTGTTTTAGGACGACCTTCATTTCACAGTTTAACAGAAATGATTGCATTAAGTCAAATAATCGTCATGCAATTCCGTATCCCTGAAGAAGGCCAGCATGTCAAATCCTATCAAACGCTTTAGAGATGCCTAAAGCCACGGCTCGAGTTTCTCCATTATTGTTAAGTGCTTGGTATACAAATTCAGTTATGGCTGTGAGCACGTCAGTGGTAGATCGGGTAAAGCGAAAAGCACACTGCTTGTCGGAGAGCAGATTATATGAAGTAAGGTGCTTAACCACTTCGGCGTTGATTAAAGCCTTTACCGAAGAGTGGTAGGAAACTGATATGGCTGTAGTTAGACAGGTCATAGGGGTCACCAGAGTTCTTAAAGACAGGCACAATAGATGGGGACTTCCAACAGGTTGGAAAGCAAGAGTCGGTGAAGCAGTAGTTGTAAAGTTTAGAGATGACAGGAACCAATTCAGGAACACATTTCTTCAAGAGCAATGGCCGGTATGCCATCCCCACCACTAGCTTTATGGGGGTCTAATTTAGAGATGATGTCCAATATCATTGTTGGGGTTATGTGCCTATCACTCAGTAGAGCCTCAGTTCTAGGGGAAAATAAGATGTGGGTACACCAAATGAGTCTAGCGTTGAATTGGATGAGAATTTACGAGCAAAGCATTCAGCCTTATCAGCTGAAGAGGTCAGAACCTCAAATTGGTTGAATAAAGGGGATATTATGTGTTTGCTGTTGTTCAGCATGCTTTGCCAATAAACTTTTGAACCAAACTTGCGAGACGCAATATGCTGTTTGATTCTTTCGGCAAAGAGTAACTTTGCTTCTTTGAGGACATGCTTGCACTCGTTACGGGCGGTGACAAAGAGAAATGTACTGAACCAAGTAAATGCATATAGACTCAATTATAAACACCCCAATATTTGCCTTTCTTCGAACCAAGAAAATCTTTATAGAATCAAATAAATATTTCCAAATATTTACATTTCCTCGAAGCAAAAAAAATTTATAGACTAAAATATAAGTTTCCAAGCATTTGCCTTTCCACTTACTAAGTAAATGCTTATAGATTCAATTATAAACTCCCTAATATTTGCTTTTCTTCGAACCAAGTAAATGCTTAAAGACTCAAATATAGATCTACCAATATTTACCTTTCCTCGAACGACGTAAATGCTTATAGAGTCTGTCACAACTTGTTAAGGGGAGCCGAAAAAAAAGCAAAAAAAAAAAACGACAAAACAGTTTAGTCTTGTTACTTCTCTGTCGGCGGAAGAGATACATCTGCTTTTTATTCACACATAACAATATGGCTGCCATGTTACTTCAGTGCCTGAACTATGTCTGAAACGCTGCTTCTCGTTTCCTTTGTTCACGGATACAACAGACACAAATATAGATTTCGCAATAATCACCTTTCCCCGAAGCAAGCAAATACTTATAGACTCAAATATAAATGTCCCAATATTTGCTTTACCCCGAACCAAGTAAATGCTTCTAGATTCAATTATAAATTCTCTACTATTTGCCTTTTCCTGAAACAAGTAAATGCGTATAGACTCAAAAATAAAAATTTCTAATATTAACCTTTCCTCGAACCAAGTAAATCCTTACAGACTCAAATAAAAATTTCGCAATAATCACCTTTCCCCTAAGCAAGCAAATGCTTATAGACTCAAATATAAATGTCCCAATATTTGCTTTACCCAGAACCAAATAAATGCTTCTAGATTCAATTATAAATTTCCCAATATTTGCCTTTTCCTGAGATAAGTAAATGCTTCTATACTCAAAAATAAATTTTCTAATATTAACCTTTCCTCGAACCAAGTAAATGCTTCTAGCCTCAATTATAAATTCCCAGATATTTGCATTTACCCGAACAAAGTAAATCCTCAATCAAATTTTTAGATAACTGATTTTGACATTAAGTGACCCAATAAGAACTGACATGTCTTAAAATCAATCAACCAATCCATTCATGAATCGAGCCAATGTTCTTCGTTATTGATTATCAATATTCTGTTTCATAATCATTTACTAAGCATAGCTTCATTCTTATACAAGATCACAATTATGGGCACTCGGTGAGAATCGTCTCAATTATAGTAATCAAATAAACCCAATTTACTAAACTCTACCCACTGGCGATGAGAATAATTGGCTTTTTTACGAACACCCAACTAAACTGTATCTGTATGCATGAGGTATTATGATGAGGTATTATGTATACTATTTACATTGTTTGGACTATCATCCTCATCTTTGTTGCCATATTTATCACAGCGTCTTCAAGAACACATGACACAGTGGATAAAGGCGTTGGTTAGATCCAGTGACAGAACCTAAGGAGTGTGAGTTCAATACCTGGTTAAGGCAGTGGTGAACTTAGAGAGGGGAATTAACAGGAGATAACTAACATCCATTAGACATGGAAGAGGTTGATAATCCGTAAAAAAAACAAATCAGCTATTTTTTCTTTCTTTATTCCTTTATTTATTTATTCCACTTTTCCTCTTTCTTTTTCTTTTTTTCATATTTTCCTTCTTTATTTACTATATTTTCTCATTTTCTTTCTTTCCTGCTTCTTTTTATCTTTCTTTCGCTTCATACGTTTTATCTTTTACTTTCTTTTTTTGTTTTCATACTTTCCTTCTTTTTTTCCATGAGCTTTTTCACGTTTTCTCTTTCTCTTTTATTTCCTTTTCATTTCATATATTGACATATTTAATTTTTTCTATGCCCTTTCTTTCTTTCTTTCTAATTTTTTTCTTTCTTTTTGTTATGGAGTGATTTTGTACTAAGTCGGCCCTAAAATAGGTTCGACGTTAGGAACTTGATATAATAGGTAATGTCGCAGAGAAATCTAGTTGTGGTCGCTGATACTTTAGTATCCAACTAACTGTCGTCCGACATCGACTGATTGACGATATTCAGTCCCCAACCCCCACGAGGGCACCATGTGGCACAAAGCCGGTTTAACGTGAGATCTCCGAGCCCGTGGACTCGACCAAAAATATGCCCATTGAACCCGTATAAACGGGTTCAGGGTCGGTTTATCTCCTCGAAAGAGAATCCGCCCTTCAGTTTCTCCCCGCCCGAAGGCAGAGAGTTCAACCGATCAGCCGGCCGACTGACTAACTCCACTTTTTTATTACTACTACTACTTATATTAGGTGGGAGAGTCTATTAACTATATAATAGGTGTGTTTCACCATAACACTTTTATATATGTTCTCGATTTTCTCTTTTTGTTTCTGTTTTGATTTTCAAACGATCCATTTACATCTCGTGTTTTTTCATATTTCTTGATTCTTTCTCTGTTCTTCTGTTCTTTTATACATATTTAATAATGTTTTCACTCCTATCTTTCTATCCTTTTTATACATTTTCGTCATGTCTCCTTCTTCGTACTTGCGCCTAACCCATTACCCTAACCCTAAGAAGCGCTAAAATGGAATCAGCACGCCGAGTTCAAATTCCGACTTAGGCTGTTGCGTTAACTTTCGTCCAAATACCCTCGAGAAGGTCATAAATCCATTTCTTCATCTCAGCTATTGTCTGGGTTCCCTAACCGTGGCTGGTAATGTTTTTGATGTCAGCGAACACTCGTTGCCACTTTCGTAATGCTCATTGTAGTAGAGACTTTGTAATCGCAGATACAGCTATAGTAACGCCGTTGAACAATACTGATGTCAAACGCCTTCGAATATCACTCACACTAATAGCACTTGGTCGATAACACTCACTCGGAAAGTAACCACCGAATAGTGATCCGAATAGTAATCCGTATAGTGATGATATTCACTAACCGCCCCCCCTTGGTCGGATATGGCACAAGGCCGAGTTTATTGTGGGGTATCCAAGCCCGTAGGCTCGACCAAAAATTCCCCGTAGACCGTGTAAAAAACAGGGTCGGGTAGCTGTCTCCCTAGATGAGAGGCTTCCTTTCAATATAGCCTCACCTGGAAATCCTCTCTGCCCGGAGGCAGAGAGTTTGACCATCACACTTGCGAAGCAATCCGGAGAGTGAGATATTCACTAACCGCCCCATACGGTCGGATGTGGCCCAAAGCCGAGTTCAATGTGAGGTATCCGAGTCCGTAGGCTCGGCCAAAAATTCCCTGTAGTCCCCATAAAAAACGGAATCCACATATTTTCATATTTTCCGACGGAGTAGGACTTGATTTCGAAAGTATTCATTTAATTATTTAATTTATTTAATTTTACCATACTTGTAGTCACCGAAGGGTTGCTTTGGAGTCTTCATATCAAGATTTTATTGCTGGTCATAAAACACTAGTTACTTCAGAGTCAGATAACGTCGTTTGGATAAAATATTTTAGAGGATGTGTTTTATATAGCAATAAAGTTTGGCTGCCGACACTTGAGTTTGAACAATATATCGCCAGTGAGCAAACACAGGCGATCCCTTTATTGAATTTTGTATCACGAGACCATAGAGGAAATGCATATATAGGAAGTCGCATGACGTCTAGATTGATCTCCATTTCTAGTTTATCCTCTATACTATTCAGATCTGCATTTTTACTCTATTACTATACGGACCGCTATTCTCCTTTCGCTATACTATTTCTCTATTCGGAACACTATACAGTGATTACTATTCGAGTGAGTATTATCGATCAAGTACTATTAGTGCGAGTGATATTCGAAGGCGTCTGACACCAGAATTGTTCAACGGTGTTACTATAGTTGTATCTGCGATTACAAAGTCTCTACTACAACGGGCATTACGAAAGTGACAGCGAGTATTCGTTGGCATTACAAGAGTGTCAACAAGTGTTCGTTGTCACCACAAAAATGTGCTAAGCCAATCGTGTGAGGATCCATTTTGTCGCAATACTTTTATATCCAGCATTGAATCATTTTTGAAAATTTAGGGAAAAAAATGCATAAATGCCCACCACCCACTGAATATGTTCACCGCCCCACAATGAAATAAAAACTCTCAGTGGCCACGTTCAATATAACAGAGCCCACAAGGGGGCACTAGTGCCCATGTTGAGAAACACTATTCAAGCGGAAGATCAAATGACAACAAATCTTCGTAATAATCCAGCACTCTCCTCAGTGTTTTATTTATACTGTAATACTGTCATTTAAAATTCTTTCTCGGATTTGCAAGTTTTCGAAACTTTTATGTGGCTTTTCGATAATGTTTCGAGGGCACAGATCATGATGGATATTAATTTCTGTTATATAGAAATAAAGTGTCGCTGCCGACACTTGAGTTTGAACATAGATTGCCAGTGAGCAAACACAGGCGATCCCATTATTGAATTAAGTAGACCACATGACCATAGAGGAAATGTATATATCGGAGGTAGCGTGTGTCTAATAGGTTGCTATTTCTAGTCTATCGTCTCTATACTATACAGATCTGTATTTCTAGTCTATCCTCTATTACTATTCGGGTCGCTCTTCTATCCTTTAATACTATACGTATCACCATTTCTAGTCTATATTATTTCTCTCCTCTATTCCCTATACTATTCCTCTATTTGGATCACTATAAGGATTACTATTTGTTATAGTGGAACACACCTATTCTATAGTTAATAGACTCTCCCACCTATAATGAGTAGGAGTAGTAAGAGTAACGAGTGAGTCGCTCAGTGAGTTGGTCAGTCAGTTGATGCCGGACGACCCTTAGTCGGATATTAAAGTATCAGCGACCACAACAAGATTACTCTGCGTAATACCTATTATATCAAGTTCCTAACGTTTTGTACGTCGAACCTATTTTAGGACCGACTTAGTACAAATACAAGATTCCACTGTGAAACTACTCCATAACACTATTCGAACGAGTATTATCGATCAAGTGCTATTTATTAATGCGAGACGTATTCGAAGGCGTCTGACACCAGCATTGTTCAACGGCGTTACTATAGTTGTATCTGCGATTACAAAGTCTCTACTACAACGAACATTACGAAAGTGACAACAAGTATTCGCTGACATCAAACAAAAATTTTTCTAGCATAGTTCTTGTTTTAATATTTGCATCTTTCGCTGTCGATTTCTCATTACCTTTTGTTTTTTGTTGTTATTTTTTTTCCTTAAATCTCTTTGCTTTTCTTCCTCTCGCCTTTTTTTTTTTTAAACCTTTGATCCCTGACCACAGCTTTACCAGTGGTTGAGAAAATAACCGAATGCCCAGCCACCGGTTAAACAGTGGTAGAGAAAAATGACTTAATACCCACCTACCGGTTGAATGGTGGGTAAACACTTGTAACTATTTTTATATCCACAGGACCTCAGGCAAAAGGGGTAAAATTGTTTAGAAACGCAGGGATCAAATGGTTAAAATCACTCTTTCTCTGTATTTACTACTATTTTTCTACAACTTTTTATTTTATTTTATAAACTCTTCTACCTCTTCTTCTACTTGTTATGTATTGGGTTGGTGCATAATTATCAGGCATTTTTTAAACACTATTTATTATGAAAAAAGAAACATAACAATTCAACAAAATCATTTTAAAATGATTATTCCGGATACTCATTTGTAGAACTTGAAAATAAAATTATGTTTTTATTTTTTTAAAAAGTAAATAAAACAGCAATCTTTATTAACAAATAACTCGTCTACAAAAAACGCCTGATAATTATGCACCAACCCAATACATTTAAAAAAAAAAATTAATTTCCTTTTATTTTTGTTTTTTTCTTTTAAAACTTTCTCTATAATTTGCCAAAAATCTTTATTTAAAACGATTCTGCTATCTTTCTATCTATCTATCTATCTATCTGTTGTGGTAGGATCCACCTAATTTGCATAGTGGAGTACCGACCATATAAATATGGTTGGTACCGGGAAGAGAGGGAGGAATCAAGAGATTCACTCTCAGTCGAACTCTCTGCATTTTGCAGTGAGGGACCCGGACGAGGCTTTGCCGAGAGGCAGGGTTTCGTCCGGGGTGGTAGACAGGCCTTGAACCCGTCTAGGCGGGTTCAGAAAGGTCATATTTTTGGCCGAGCCTACGGGCTCGGAGATACCCACTTTAAACCGGCCTTGTGCCACATTTTATCCTCGTGGGTGGATAGATAAATACAGGAATCAAAAGATTCAACCAGAGACTCTGCCCGACTGCGACTCAGTCAACACATTCTCCAGGAACGGTCTTACAGGAATATACAAATGACTATATGTAAATATTGTGTACATTTTCTTGTTTCAATACATTTTGTTCTAAGTACATTTTGTGTTGCATTATTATTCCATGCATTAGTCAAGTTTCAACACTATCTATTTCGGTTTGTGCTTTATCTATCTATCTATTTATCTATCTATATCAATCTGTTCATATCTATCTATCTCAGTCTGTTCATATCTCTCTATTTTCCACCTTATAACCCCGTTCTTACAAACGAAATGTTGCAAGCCTCCCGCTAATCTATCGCTATTTTTACGGAAAACGTTTAGACGAACATTCCTTCGGTCCACCATTTCTAACCTTCACGACCAATGCCCGCCATGTCACGCACATTGTAGCGAATCACTCATATTCGCTTCGTATTCTTTTGCTGAGATGTAAATTCCACAAGTAGTTTTTTTTTTTCAATGAATCACTAATTTGTGGAACGACTCTCAAGAGAATGCTTCCCCGATGACTACAATCTTAACTTGTTTAAGTCCGGGGTTCTGGTCTGTTTGTTTTTTTTTAAATCCGTATAGGTATTTACTTGACTCCCACAAGGTCAAGATGTGACACAAGGTCGTTTAACGTGGGAGACCCGAGTGTTTCCACTCAAAGGCCACTGGTCAAAATTGGTCATAGCATGTCCAAGCTGGTCAGAGCTTAGTCAAAGCTGGTCATGACTTGTCGTAGCAAGTCCAGGCCGGAGCCAGTCCAAACTAGTCGAAGCCTTGATCGAATCTCAGCCATAGGCCAAGAAACGATCCAATATTTGTCAAAACTCCCACGCGGAAGAATTAGGAACAGAAACGTTAATAATGAGCAGGAAAGAGAAAAGAGTAATCAGGAGGACAGTAGATAGCGATTGACATTGCATTTAAATTTTTGCAGATTAAAGTTGTCTGGAAAGCATGGAGCCGGAAGGGAGTTCCACAAGCGAGAAGTGCGAGAAAATAAACTGTTCGCATAGAATTTACGGTTACATCTAGCCAGCACAATTGTAAATTGCTAACCGTTATCCTCCCTATATACCACAAATAACTGTGCCTCTTACTCTTTAATCGTCTACCTCGAGTAGCTCTTGAGCCTTATACAGGCTGAATATTATTTTATTTCTTTTCTTGTTGCTTTTTTTATTTCCTTTTTGTCTTTCTTGATTTATTCTTCTTTCATCCGCTTCTTTATTTTCCTTTTTTTATATATTCGTTTATTTATAAATGTAAAAGACAATAGGAAAACTGTAACGCGTTTCGTCCAATGTGGACTTTTTCAAGGCAAAAACGAAATGAATTTATTAAACAAAGTAACTAATAATAACAAAACAGAATGTCCTTAGTAATTGGAAGAATTTAGAGAAAGCTATTTTCATACTGTTGACAGTACTTGACGTAATTTTCAATTAACAGTATGCAAAATAGCGTTCTCTAAATTCTTCCACTTGCTAAGGACATTTTGTTTTGTTATTAATAGTTACTTTGTTTAATAAATTCATTTCGTTTTTTGTCTTGAAAAAGTCCACATTGGACGAAACGCATCGGCTATTATTACAGCTTTCCTGTTGTCTTTTACATCTACAAATATTGTCCTTTTCTACAGGTTAACTCTGAGAATTTTTCATATTCGTTTATCTTCACGTCTTTTTTTTCATTTTTTCTCTTGTTTTTCCTCTTTGTCTTTTTCTTCTTCTTTTTTACTTCTACCCATTCTACATTGACACATCCTTTTTCCACGCATTCGATTCCGTCTTTTCCTGCCAATCCACCCATTTGCTTTCAAACTCCAAATCGCCATCATTTTCGCATTGCACCAAATCTTGTTTTCTGCCGCACGAACAATATGGCCGCTATAAATGCCTTTTTCAACTGAGATGTCGAAACGAACAGTGGCCTGTGCACATTTTCGCGGCAATTCCTTGATTACAGCGCCACCTACCGACCATAAATGCTGTCACGCTCTAGATAATAGCAATAAATTCCGAAACCCCGACCACTGTTCAGACATTTCACTTCGGACACAAAATGCCCACCCTTTCTCAGTCCTGCTATTGACCTTTGCTTCGCAGTATGACTGAAAAGGACGCCTTTCTCTAAATGTGGACATTTGACTTCTTAGGGTAGGTTAGAGGTCGGCTGGGTGGAAATTTGAGTTTCAATGCATCGCCGGAGAGAAGAGCCAAGTGGAATCACGGAGTTCCGCCTTTTTGTCTATATCTTTGCGTGACTGATTCACCTCCGCTGACAACATAAACAGTTTCGCTCCTTCGAGTTTAATAAGAAAATATCGTCACTTACTGCTATTCGTTCGATTCCTTTCTTTTCTATTTTTTTTTTCTTTTTTTTTTTTTTGCCTTTTTTTTCTTGCCTTTGTTCTATACAGGCTTTAAACGCTTGCTTCTTCAACACAATGCCCTAACTGAAAAATGGACAATTTCGAAAGAGACATCAACATACGAATACAAGGGCTGTCCGCAAATGATCCAACCATTTACTTTTAACCTGATGTGTCGTCAACCTAGTACAATGGCGCCTTCGGCCACTTTAGACCATACTCCGCGTCAATTCACGCACTTATCTAAGCCGTACCTTTACCTGTCAAAATAGTACACAAATCCGCATGAGAGATTGCTTCCACCTATTTCGTCACGTGATCTTTAATCTTGCGCACTGTCTGAAACCCCCTTTCAAAGGGGAGCTGAGTTTTTGGTAAAGTAAAGGAGCCACTAATAGCCAACTCTGGATTATAAGAGGACTGACAGATTAAGACGATTCTGTAAAAGAAAAAAAAACAAATAAAAATATAAAAATGCCACATGAAGAATGATCAGGTGAACTTAATATGTCGCCTACTAAGGGCAATGATGCCTTAGTCCGCTTCAAACCATACACCGTGCCAACTTACGCACTTATCCAAGCCGTATCTTTACCTATCAATACAGTCTACATCTATCTGTGAGATTACAGTCATCTACTTCGTCACATTCTCCTTAATCTCGCACACTGTCTGAAACCTTCTTTCAAAGGGGAGCTGAGTTTTTGACTCTGGATTGTATGAAGACTGACAGATTAAGACGATTCTACCAAAGAAAAAAACAAATAAAAATATGAAAATCTTGCATGAAGAATAGACCGTGAAATCCTGAGATCTTCTTCGCTTTTTGGCACTAACAACTGACAACTATGAATTCAAAACCGGTTATGGTTAACAAATTCACACCATAAAAAAAAGCGTTCAAGGTCTAATCATAAAGTATCGGGATTGTTGCTATGGTAACGGAACTAACGTACGTAGAGTGAAGCCGCATTGACCTTGAACGCTGTCGCGCGCATACACACTTATAACGCTACTGCTCACTACCGCTTTTTATAGCGGTACTTTGTAGGAAAGTGTGTAGAGTGTGGTCATCTCACGACACAACAGAGTTTCCATCAGTGATCATGGCTTGTGCAGCAGGTGTTTTTTTTCCAAGAACAACATTCCCCAGGTTCGACAATCATCGTATTCCCCAGATCTCGCCTCTTGCGATTTTTCCTCTTCCAAATCAAATCCCACTTGAAAGGAACAATATTTCAAGACGTCAAAGAAATCCAAGAGAATGCGACGAGGCAAGCAGCTCGCTATCCGAAAAAAAAAAAGATGTTCCAGGAATGCTTCTCACGGACGAAAAAGAGACGAAGCAACAGTAACGACGCCTGCAACATTTTGTTCATAGCTGAAAAATAAATAACTGATAGTGGCGAAAAATATTGCGCCTATTGACATTCATCGACGCTTGCTGAACGTTTACAGTGACCAAACAGTGGATATGAGCACAGTTAGGTGACGAGTATTGCATTTCAGCAGTGGTAACAGAGAGTCTGTTAGTTAAATGCTTTACAATCGCCTGCACTCAACCTCTTGTCGATAGCTGAAAAAAATAGCTCATGGTGGTGAGTACGTGATAAATATACTGTTTGGACGCTGAAAATTGACGTACCCGACGGTATTATTGTGCTACTTGTTTCCATTGTAGTTTCCGTGAAAATAAACAGGGGGCGTTGTTTTCCACTACATCCGCTCATATAATGGCTACTTCGGGGAATGTGTTTTTATTTTGTTGTGTGTCTTTATTCAATAATAATGCACTTTCACAATGCCTTTAAACTGTTCGGATCATCAGCATTCACTGATATCTGTACCATTAAAAATAAAATTCTTCTTCTTTCTGTGCCATAACCCTTCATGACGTAGCCAGTCATATCTCTTAACAATTTCCTTCGTAACTCTTAATAATATTTGTGTTTTTCTTATCTCTCCTAAAACTGTTTCGCCATCCATTTACTCGTGCCCACTAAATGCGGTAAGCGTTGTTTTCCTCTGTCCCTCTTGCCTTCAATCTTCCCTGTGAGTATCAAATTTTCCAAGCCCTCTTTCTTCATTTTGTGCCCGAGAAATTTCAGCTGTCTCTTTCGGATGTTAAGTATAAGTTTTGTTTTTGTTTCCATTTTCTCTAGAACATCGTCGTTTCTCACATGTTGGTTCCGTGTTCTCCTCAACATCCTTCTGTAGAGCAACATAGAAAAATACAAAAAAATATCTTTTTTCCTTACCAAAAAAAAAGGGCTTGTGCCACTTTTACCTCGTGACTTTTGGGGACTTCAAAGAGTTAATAATAATTTAAAATCAAAATCTAGCAGCAAAATAAAAAGTCGAAAATGGACAATGCAGACAAGACTGAAGTCGCTAATGGTTAAAAGAAGCTAAAATAAATAAAAAAATAAATAAATAAATAATCTCTATTAAAGAGGGAAACAAAACGAGAATAATTGTTTTGCCATTTACCAAACTTCCGGTTAACAATTCTGAAAAATTCATGACGTTTTAGCAAATCGGCTCTTAGAATGTAGATCAGCCTTATAAATGTGGCTGTCATTTTAGCCGAATTCAATATCCTTAATTGTACAAGAGGCAGAAAAGGTATTTTTTGTGTGCGTGTCTTTATCAAGATCGAAGACTTGTGTCAATAATGTTTCTTGACCGGGCTTCGGACTCAGATAAGAGGTGTTATTTATCACGCGTACGCATAAACACATCGATTCTGAAAACCCTTTTCTTTCAATCAATAGGTTCCTGGTCAGTATATTAAGTTCTTCTAGGATTCGACATACAGAAGGTCACTGAATAATTATCGGATTTCTCCCTAGATTCCTGGTCAGGATAAAAACATTTCACCAACCCTACAAACTTATAACTGTAGGCAGACGCGCGTATATTGATCAGATAGATAGATAGATAGATAAATAGATAGATAGATAGATAGATAGATACGAACAGATTGTGATAGATAGATAGATAGATAGATAGATACGAACAGATTGTGATAGATAGATAGATAGATAGATAGATAGATAGATAGATAGATAGATAGATAGATAGATATGAACAGAGACCTACATATGTTAAATAATAGTGTAGCAGGCTATTATTTTTTAAGGGGAATAGTACCTCCGCTCGGATTTCCTGAGGTTGATGGAAGACAAAAACAGGGAAGTTGAATGAGAGATCGAGAAATGGAGTGGAGTGAGAGAGCGACCACAATGGTTAGATAGATAATGTCGACGTGAACGTTAATAAAATAGTTAAGTTTAAAATTTTTCCTGTGTTGAAGTTCTTTTATCTCTGGTTTCAAAACAACTAACGTTCACCGTCCGAGAGAAAAGACAACTTTATTATCGAATCGTCCCCGTCACCCAGGATCTCCCCTGAACCAGGGGACTATACAACAGATAGATAGTGTTATACCGGAACATACCTATTCTATTGTTAATAGACTCTTCCACATATAATAGGTAGTAGTAGTAGCAGTCACCAGTGGGCTCAGTGAGTTGGTTAGTCAGTCGATGTCGGACATTAAAGTATCAGCCACCATAACTAGATTGCTGCGTCATTAAATATTATTTCAAGTTCCTAACGTTTTGTACGTCGAACCTTTTTAGGACCGACATAGTGAAATACAAGCCTCCACTGTGAAACTACTTTACAACACATAGATAGATAGATAGATAGATAGATAGATAGATATGAACAAATAAACAGATATGGTGATTTTTAAGCGTAGCTTAGATGTGGTACAAAGGCGAAATTATAGGGCACGAAATTATCGAACTCACTACGCAGTCGTAATTGCTCTAACAAGCTTTCTAGATAGATAGATAGATAGATAGATAG
Source organism: Acanthosepion pharaonis (assembly GCA_903632075.3). NCBI lineage: Eukaryota > Metazoa > Mollusca > Cephalopoda > Sepiida > Sepiidae > Acanthosepion > Acanthosepion pharaonis. Next base: position 1,819,113 of record CAHIKZ030004787.1, read on the forward strand.
ATAGATATGAACAAATAAATCGACAGATAGATACGAAGAGATAGATACGAACAACCGGATAGATAGATAGATAGATAGATAGATAGATAGATAGATAGATAGATAGATAGATAGGTGCACAAATGCACGTGTAAAATAATAAATTGTTTAAGTTAATCAAGGTAATTATAGTTCGTCTGTAGAGTCTTCATAGTCACAATTTATTTGTCCAGGAAAAATGACAGAAGCTTCACGGTGATTCTCAAAACAAGCAACACCTCCCCGATTGTTTGCAACACTACCATCTTATCGCATTTCTTAACTTGTTCTAGTTCAAGTCAAACATTCCTATTCACCTCCATTTTGAATTTCGTTAAATTTATGAGCAGTTTTTTGGTTGCTTATTTATTCAAATAAAGTTGATTTCTGCCCTGAAACTGGTACCGAATTAAGTATTTAAATCCCACTCCAGGAATGGAGAGAAGGAAGGTAATGCAAACATTTTTAATGGTATATTTTGAAAATCTAACAAATATTACAAATTATAATAAGAGGCTGTATATGAATGTTGTACCATACCTACGGATGATAATGGGTATGTCCCCATTCACATAAATACAGTAGTAAATGCTGTATGTTGATCTGCAGTTAGAGATTTGTCTCCAGCTTTGCTGGTCAAACTCTCTGCCTTGGCGCAGAGAGGATCCCCAGACGAGGCTATGTCGAAGGGCAGAGTGTCGTCTCGGTAAACAGCTACCCGACACCGTTATATACGGAGTCTACGGGGAAAGTTCGGCCGAACCTACGGGCTCCGATGCCCCGCATTGAATTCGGTCTTGTGTTACATCTGACGTTGTATTGAGCACTTTTTAAAGACGTTAATGCTAAAGAACTATGGATTACAAATGT
>CAHIKZ030004787.1:1822500-1825000 GCA_903632075.3 Acanthosepion pharaonis
ATTTCCAAGGATTATTTTATAATATATACTTTTTTATACTATTATTTATAATATATTTATAATATACTATTATTTTATAATATATTTATAATATACTTTTTATACTATTATTTTATAATGTATACTTTTTATACTATTATTTATAATATATTTATAATATAATATTATTTCATAATACAGTTATATTTTATACTATTATTTTATAATATATACTTTTTTATACTATTTTTATACTAATTTTTCATATTAACTTTTTATACTGTAATAAATGGCGCATATTGTCTAAAATAGTACTTACTTTGCGAATTTATATTTAATGTCTACATGTATATATTAACGTCAACATCTCTGTGGGTTTCACTGGGAGAATGCCTATTAGAAGAAAGTACTTACTAGTCAGTATTTGTTAGCGTAAGTAAATATGTATGCATAAGTTCACACGTATCTTTGAAGTAAACGTGTGTATATTTGATTAAAAACGTCAGGAAAATAGTTCTTATATCTGTCGTGAATTGATATGTGTACGCGATTTGGAGTTCTTTTGTAGCCGTAATTCGTAATCTATCAGTCAGTCACTCACTTCTTTCGTTTGCAAGAAGATAGCCGTCCTACGAGAATCGTGCGACAGAAGTTGCGGACAATAATTTCGGTGTACCAAAGCAGTCGCTTGCTGCGCAAGGCAACCGAAAGCGAGTAAAGTTCTTTATCTAAATCAGCCAATCGAATGGCCAGATGGAATTGAGACGATTAAGGAGATGGGCAGAAGAAAAGGAGCGAAGCTTCTGTTCACACAGAGTCACCGACGACGACGTCACAGCTTGTTTAGCATCCGTCAACGAGAAGTGGACCGGAAGTGACGTATTGTACGAGCTGTCAGCCACATCTGCCACTTGTAAAATAATGCAAAGGCATTCCAGTGACGTCTGTTTCTCGCAAAACTTATCCAATAATATCTCTCGCTTTCATTTTTCTCTCTCTCATTCTCATTCTATCTATCGATCTATCTATCTCTATAGTTCTTTATATTTCTTAAATTCTATTCATATCTCTTTCTCTTTTCAATTTCTTAGACATTATTCAACTCTCTAGTTTCTTTCTATGCCTCTCTTCCTCTTTAAGGTTTTTATTCCACGTTCTTCTCTTTCTTGCCCTTCCTCTCTTTCTCTTTATGTTTCATCTTTTCTCTCTTCTCCCTCTCTCTCTCCCTCTCCCTCTCTCACTTTTGTCTAATTCCTTCTATTTCTTGCTTCTTCTTCTATCGGATCTTTTATCTTTTCCAAAATTCCATTTTATTTTTTTACGTATTCTTTGTTCTCTCTGAATTCTTTGATTTTTCGTTCTTTCTTTCTTACTTTCTTTTTCAATTTAATCTTTTCCATTTCTTTCTTTCCTTTCCCCCTTTTACCTTTTACCTCTACCACTTTTCTTTCACTCTTAAATTTTCTTTATAGTTTTCAATCCTACTTATTCCTTCATTCTCTCTTGCTCTCATTTCTTCTTTCTTATCATATCAACCACTCTCTTTCTTTCTGCCTTCCTCCTCCTCCTCCTCTTCTTCTTCTTCTTCTTCTTCTTCTTCTATTTTCATTTTTTTCCTTCGCACCAATTCAGATTTTATTTACTACTAATTCTTGTGAATTGTTGAATGTATTTTAAGTCATAGGATGGAAGATTGTGTCGCGCCAATCTTTTAAGTGAAATGAGCCTGAGAGCTTTAAAAATCAATACACAGTCAGATGCTGCTTTTTGAATTTATTTTTTTCTACATTTATTTTATTTATTAAATATTTTTTTTTTCATCTTTCTTTCAAAACATTCTTCATTTTCTCTTTTTGTCATCAATCTTTTCCTTTCCTTGCTCAATTGTTACTTCCTTCCCAACCACCTTTATATTTCTTCTTTCCTTCCTTCTTTCAGTCCCTCGTTCTTTCTTTCTTTCTTTCTTTCTTTCATTTTTCTTTCTCTTATCTTTCTTTTTCAGTTTAATCTTTCCGACTTCTTTCTTTCATTTTCTTTCTTTTTTCTTTCTTCCTTTTTTATATTTCTTTCTATCGTTCTTCCCTTTTTACATTTTACTTCTAACACGTTTTTCTTTATTTCTGGTTTTTTCTACACCCCCCACTTTTCCTCCAGCATTTATTTGTTTTTCCTTTTAATCTCTTCAATTTCTTTCTTTCTTTCTTTTTTTCAGTTTAATCATCTCCGATTTCTTTTCTTTTTTCTTTCATCTTCTTTTACTTTTTACGACTAACCCTTTCCTTTCAATCGTGTTTTCTTTCTTTTTCAAGTTAATCTTTTCCACTTCTTTCTTTCTGTTTCGTTTTGCTTTCGTTTTCTTTTCGTTTTCCTTCCTTCATTCCTTCCTTCCTCCCTTCTTCAATTCCTTTCTTCTACCTTCCTTCTTTGCTTCGTTCTTCCCTTCCTTCTTTCCTTCCTTCCTTCCTTCCTTCCTTCCTTCCTTCCTTCCTTCATTCCTTACTTCCTTCCTCCCTCCTTTCTT
>CAHIKZ030004787.1:1827500-1830000 GCA_903632075.3 Acanthosepion pharaonis
CTCCTTCCTTCCTTCCTTCCTTCTTTCTTTCTTTCCTTCCTTTCATTTTTCCTTCTTTCCTTTTTTTTTTTTCCTTTTTTTTTTCCTTTTTCTTCCTTTTTCCTTTTTCTTTCCTTCCTTCCTTCTTTTCCTTCCTTCCTTCCTTTCTTCCTTCCATTTTTCTTCTTTTTTTCCTTCCTTCCTTCCTTCTTCCTTCCTTTTTCCTTCTTTCCTTCTTTTCTTCCTTTTCTTCCTTTTTCCTTCCTTCCTTCTTTTTTCCTTCTTTTTCTTCCTTCCTTCCTTCTTTCTTTCCTTTCTTTCTTCTTTCTTTCTTTCTTTCTTTCCTTCTTTCTTCCTTTCCTTCTTTCCTTCTATCCTCCTTTCTTTCTTCCTTTCCTTCTTTTTCTTTTCTTCCTTCCTTCCTTCCTTCTTCCTTCCTTCCTTCCTTCCTTCCTTCCTTTCTTTTTCCTTCCTTTCTTCCTTCCTTCTTTCTTTCCTTCCTTCTTTCCTTCCTTCTTATTTTTTCATTCTTTTTTTTCTTTTCTTTCTTTCTTTCTTCCTTTTTTCCTTTTTTTTCTTTCTTCTTTCCTTCCTTTTTTTCTTTTTTCCTTTCTTCTTCCTTCCTTCTTCTTCTTTCCTTTTTCTTTCCTTCTTTCCTTCTTTCTTTTCTTCCTTCTTTTCTTCCTTCTTCCTTTTTCCTTCCTTCTTCTTTTCCTTTTCCTTCTTCTTTCCTTCTTCCTTCTTTCTTCCTTCTTTCCTTTTCTTTTTCTTTCTTTTCTTTCCTTCTTATTCTTCCTTCCTTTTTCCTTTTTCTTTCTTCTTCCTTCCTTCCTTCCTTCCTTCCCTTCCTTCCTTCTTTCCTTCCTTCTTCATCCTTCTTCCTTCCTTCCTTCCTTCCTTTTCCTTCCTTCTTTCCTTCCTTCCTTCCTTTTTCCTTCCTTTTTCTTCCTTCCTTTTTTCTTTCTTCTTAAAAAGAAAAAATTCCTTCCCTCCCTTCCTTTCTTCCTTCCTTCCTTCCTTCCTTCTTTCTTCCTTTCTTTCTTTTCCTTCCTTCCTTCTTTCCTTTTTCCTTCTTTCTTTCTTCCTTCTTCTTCCTTCTTTTTTTTTTCCCTTCCTTTTTTTCTTTCCTTCTTTCTTTCTTTCCTTCTTTCCTTCCTTCCTTCCTTTCTTCCTTCTTCCTTCTTTCCTTCCTTCTTTTTTCCTTCTTCTTTCTTTCTTTTCTTTTCTTTCTTCCTTCCTTCCTTCTTTTCCTTCCTTTTCCTTCCTTTCTTTCTTTTCCAATTTTCCTTCCTTCTTTCCTTTTCTTTCCTTCCTTCCTTCTTTCTTTTCCTTCCTTCCTTCCTTCCTTCTTCCATTTCTTCTTTTTTTTCTTCTTTCTTTCTTTTTTCCTTTCTTTCCTTCCTTTCTTTCTTTCCTTTCCTTCCTTTCTTTCTTTTCCTTCTTTCTTTCTTTCTTTCCTTTTCCTTCTTTATTTCCTTTCCTTCCTTCCTTTCTTCCTTCTTTCCTTCTTCTTTTTTCTTCTTCTTTCCTTCTTTCTTCCTTCCTTCCTCGAAATTTCCTCCTTTCTTTCCTTCCTTCCTTTCTTCCTTCCTTCCTTCTTTTTCCTTCTTCTTTCTTTTCCTCCTTCCTTCTTTCTTTTCCTTCCTTCCTTTCTTTCCTTCCTTTTTTCCTTCTTCCTTTCTTCTTTCTTTCTTCCTTTCTTCCTTCCTTTCTTCCTTCCTTCCTTCCTTCTTTCTTTCTTCCTTCCTTCCTTCCTTTATTTCCTTTTCCTTTTCCTTCCTTTCTTCCTTCCTTCCTTCCTTCCTTCCTTCCTTCCTTCTTCCTTCCTTCCTTTCCTTCCAAAATTCCTTCCTTCCTTCTTCCTTCCTTCCTTCCTTTTTCTTCTTTTCCTTTCTTTCCTTCCTTCCTTCCTTCTTTCTTTCTTTCTTCCTTCCTTCCTAATTTCCTTCCTTTCCTTCCTTCCTTTCCTTCCTTTCTTTCCTTTTCTTTCTTCTTCCTTTTTTTCTTTTTCCTTTCTTTCTTCCTTCCTTTCTTTCCTTCCTTCCTTTTTTCCTTCTTTCTTTCCTTTCCTTTTTTCTTCTTCCTTCCTTCCTTCCTTCCTTTCTTCCTTCATTTCTTCCTTTCCTTCCTTCTTTCCTTCTTTTCCTTCTTTCTTTTCTTTTATTTCCTTCCTTCTTTTCCTTCTTTCCTTCCTTTCCTTCCTTTCTTCTTCCTTTTCCTTCCTTCCTTCTTTCTTCCCTTCTTTCCTTCCTTCTTTCTTCCTTCCTTCCTTCAATTTTCCTTCCTTCCTTCTTTCTTTCCCTTTTTTCTTCCTTCCTTCTTTTTCTTTCCTTTTTTCCTTCTTCTTCCTTCCTTCCTTCTTCCTTCTTTTTCCTTCTTTCTACTTTTCTTTCTTTCTTCCTTTCTTTTTTCCTTCCTTCCTTCTTTCCTTCCTTCTTCCTTTTTTTTTTTTCCTTTTTCTTCCTTCCCTTTCCTTCTTCTTTCCTTCTTAAATTTCTTTCCTTTTTTCCTTCTTCCTTCC
>CAHIKZ030004787.1:1832500-1875000 GCA_903632075.3 Acanthosepion pharaonis
GACACTTTAAGCCTCCCTTAGCCTGATACCCAGCCGTAGGGAAGAAAATCTAGTAGAGATATTGAGTTGCCCCAATCTTCCTTAGGTGAAGAATCATCTGCCTTAGAAATACTAGCAATTTGTGAGCAGTGTTGCTTTTCTTTGATCTCTAATGATCTAGGTATGTTACTCGATGTTTTCCCCTGCCCCGCCTTGACTTCAATGTGTCCTGTGTGTGTCAAATTCCCCAAGCCCACTTTCCTCATTATATACCCTAGACATTTCAACTCTTTCTTTCTTATTCTAAGTATAACTGTCCATTTTGTTTCCATTTTCTCTAAAACTTCGCCGTTGCTCAGATTTTCACTTTATGAAATTCTCAACATCCTTCTGTAGAACCACATCCCTGTTACCTCAAGTCTTCTATTTACCCATAAGGAGAATGTTCAGCATTCACTGCCGTATATAAAAATTTATATTACATAGCAGTTTAGAACTCTTTTTTTTTTGTTTCTGATGAAATTTGATCGCCATTTTAAACGTTGATTAATTTTTGGAAGGCCTAATTTCTTATACCAGTTTGCTTTTTTGTTTTCGGTATCACATTTTTCTGCCGACTTTTAAAATGCAATCCATACTTGATTAAATTTAACTCCCATTATTATGGTCTTGTGGTAGGTAGAGCTAAGTGTTTTAAATGATCATGGGTCACATCAGATTCTCAGCTAAACCTCCCCACATGTTGTCGAGAAAAGCCAGGATTCGAATGCTTATTTTTACTCAGAATAAGAACAAGACAAAATATCCCTAGACATGGGCAGTGGAACAAGAACAATATACCCCTGTAGATTAAATAAAGTGTTCAGTTTAGAATTCCCTGTAAGTAAAGCGGATTGATAGACACCTGATGAAGACGGGAGGAGACAACAGCTGAAACGTTGTGATGACAATACCAAAAACGAGGATATTAAGTTGGTGCATAATTATCAGGCGTTTTTGTAGGAGATTTATTTGTTAATAAAAATTGCTGTTTAGTTTTTTTTATAAAAATATTTTATTTTTAGGTTATAAAAACCCGTGTCGATAATTATACGCTCCGGAATAATCGTTTAAAAAGGTTATTTTTGAATCTTTATGCTAATTTTTTTCAGAATAAATAATGTTTAAAAAACGCCTGATAATTATTACTGTGGAGGAAATGGAAGTAAGCGACGGTGACAGTTTTAATAGAATATTTTGAAAATTTAAGAACTATTATAAAGTATACTATCATAAAATACCGTATATCAAATTAACGCAATAACAAAGTGTTTAAACCTAACAGTTTAATTTAATTACAACAATTTCATTAACATCATTTACAGCATATAGAAACCTCCCAAAGAAATGATTGTGCATCATTACAGACCAAAGAAAGACAACTCTGCCTACAAAATGCTGGGTACTATTGCTAGTATACAATAATAGAGAAACTAATTTCTTAATTGTCTGTAACTGTTAGTAGCTTTGTATTTTAAGCTATTGGTAGTGAAATTGGTCTATATTCATTACCAGTTTAGTCTTTTGCGATCTTTGCTTTTGATGTTTTTTATAAATTTCTTAGTTATTCAGATAAGGCCATTTTCTGTTCTGAAAATGGTAACCACCTTAGCGTTTAAATTATGTAAATAGTGGTACGTTCCCATCCCAGAAACTCGAACAGAAAATATAAGGATATCCTGCAAGGTTTGCGGACTTCATTTAGTACCAATTTTATTATGGAAACACTTCTTAATAAAAAATATTGGCATCATGTAATTTCATATCCGCGCTAATGACATTTAAATTAGGATTGACAAACGGAGAATGCTTTAATTCTGTGTCTACAAAGTAAATGCAACTTCCAGGGGCAAAATTGTTTCAAGAACACGTAAAGCTGTGTTTTTTTTTAATATTCCCCTCCACCCCGCAAAAAAAATAATTAAAGTTTTAACAAAATCTAATCACCAAGAAATTTCCTATTTAAATTCCAATTTCTGAGATGAATGAACAATATCCGATTTGACTTTCGAAGGTCACAATATTTAAACGAGTCGCAATACGCTATATTATAAACATAGACTTTTTTTATCTAATTTCTGTGTACTCGATTTGAAACAGCCAGATCAATTAATCCTCCTGTGGTTTCAGTAACAAGTGAATGTTCACGGAGGCTGAGAGGCTAGAGCAGTAAGGGGGTGTGCGGATGGTGTAATAGATAGCCGACTGAGAAATTGAAAAGCCGAGTTCGAACTCCAGTCGTGTACATTACATTCACTTACGCTCAAATACCATTGGGTAAGTTATTAATCCATCTCCCCGTCGCTAAGGGTTAAATAGCATATCTTTTATTTTTAAAAATTATCGTTATATCCAAAAATTGTTAATGCAATATTCACTCACCAAATAAAGGATTATTCTTACATACAAAATATGGCTCGGCTTTTAAATAACTCACAAAGGGTTGATAAACTATAAAAAACGAATCAGGCAAAACAATCAATCAAACCAGTCATTCAATCAATACTAGCCCAGAGCAGAAGTAGAACGGTTTTACAGAGGTGAAGGAATCCAACCGCCTTGCTCTTTAACCATAGCATAAGAGAGAATACGGTTTACGCCTTTCCAAAAAGATTTAGTGAATGCATGTAAACTTAATCTGCTGATTCCATTCTCCCTGCTGTTCAGACATTCTGTTTTTTTTTTTGTTTTTTTTATCCTTTCACCTCAAGAACGGCGATAAAGCCACTAAGACGCAAGTATTGCTAGGGAAGGAAACAGTAAACGTTATTGAGGCGAAGAGACGATAGTAAAAAAAAAAAAAAAAAAAACAGAATTTAAAAGCGACAGAAGACGACAACTGACGTTGCATTTTAAAGTTTGTTGTTAGCAGGAAAGGAAGACAATAAAAAAAAAAGAGTTCCATAGGCGAGAATTGCGAGAGAAGAATCTATGGGAGTAACATTTACGGCTACATCTTTGCAATTTCAACAGTAAAAGGGTGAGGACTTCTTCTTTTTCACGTGCTTATCATTTAGCACACAGTTTAAGAGTAAAGGGAAATAAGCAATCTTGACATTTTAATATTATAGTTTAGAAAAGCTAACGAATATTCTAAATTATAATATGAAACAAACCCCAAACAAAATGTTTCATCCAATCAAATTGCTTTAATTATAACAATTTAATTCACAAATCACTCTGTATGACTGCGCTGTAAAACAAAGCAATGAATAACACAATACTACGTATACAATGTTAGAAAAACCTTCGTACTTTAAACTATTGAAGGGAGTTTGATTTTTAAATCTAATCTTTTGAATTCTTTCAATTAAGTGATTACATTGTTGATGGCACTTATAATAAAGTTCGTTAGTTATTCAAAAAAGCCATTTTCCGCTTAAAAAGTGGTAACCATCTTAATATTTAGATCGCAGTTGTGGAGTAAAGGGAAGTAAGCGATGTTGACAGTTTTAATAGAATATTTTTAAAAAAATTAAGAACTAGTATAAAGTATAATATCATAACATGCCGTATATAAAATTAACGCAATAACAAAGTGTTTAAACCTAACAAATTAATTTAATTACAACAATTTAATTAACATCATTTACAGCATATAGAAACCTCCCAAAGAAATGATTGTACATCATTACAGAGCAAAAAAAGACAACTCTGCCTACAAAATGCTGGGTACTATTGCTAGTATACAATAATAGAGAAACTAATCTCTTAATTGTCTGTAACTGTTAGTAACGTTGTCTTTTAATCTATTGGCAGTGAAATTGGTCTATATTCATTTACAGTTTAGCCTTTTGTGATCTTTGTTTTTGACGTTTTTTTTTATAAATTGCTTAGTTATTCAGATACGGCCATTTTCTTCTTTGAAAGTGGTAACCACCTTAGCATTTAAATCACAGCTTGAGACTCAAGAGATGTAAGCTATATACAAAGACAAATAATCATCATCATCCTGGTGACCGGGTGTGATGGTAGTGTCTCTGCGCAGCTGAGTGCGTTAGTTCCCAGCTCATATCTATGTTTAAACCCGGAGAAGTACCCATGCACAGAATACCTTGAACAAGTAAACCTGGCGGAGCTCATCCCTCTCCAGGCCAAACTAAAGTCGATATTCTCCACCTTAAAGGCTCGTTTGGTCATGGAAACATGGCTGATATTTTTATAGGGGGGAAACACTTCGCCCTGGTCGTTGACTTCAGTCTAGCAATCCCTCAGCCCATACAGTGTCTTCCCCGCACTGGCTGCACATATTAGCCCAGTCTACCCCCTTGTACTAGATGCCGTTAACCCTACAAATAGATTAATCTACCCTTTGACAGCTTTTAAACATGCTGGCTGACCAGCCACACCTCCTCACCAGAAAAGCCGTTGTCCTGACCATGCGTCGGGTATTATTGGGTTACAAGGTACCCGTAGCGTTTGTAGAATGACCTGACATAAGTAAATATGGCTGACATATATTTTGAAAAACTATCTCATTATCACATGCAGTATATAAAATAAACGACAACCAAAATATGTTTAAACTTTAAAGTGTTTTAATTAGAATAATTTTTCGGCAAGTACAAGTAAAGACTGTATAGCGGAACAGAAGAAAGAAAAGGGATTTGGCCCAATCAGCGACGAGTGTTATGGCTAATATTAAAATAAATACATTCATTTCTAATCATTGATAACCTTTTATCATAATTCTTTTTGAGAATTGAATAAACAAATGTTATTTTGATTTTAGCTGATAATATTTAAACAAGTCAAATATAATCCTTATATAGAAGTGAGTTTGAAAGAGTTTTCTTTCTTTCTTTTTTTTTTCTTTTTTTTTTTTTAAGCAACATTCCGGCCGCTTACTTTCCAGCGTTCTTTGAGTGTCTGCTGTGTTTTAGAATGTCGGATCTTTCTCTGAGATGATATTGCGTTTTCCGTCTCGTATATATCAAGTTCCACAAGTATACAAGAATTGGAAATCTGACAATATCCAAATGGTTCACTTAAATATCCCGCTTTCGGATAATTACAAGGGGCACATTTACAGAACGCGCCAATAAGACATATGTGGCCAACTAAAAGAAAACTTGTCCCTTTTTTTTTTTTTTTTTGACTCCGCTATGGCAGCTTCGACTCTAAAGCGGACAATGTCGTTCTCCTTGATTTAACCACACAGATTCGGACATTGTAACCTTCTGTCGCCAGATTCACCGCCTTTAATCCATTAACTACCAATTTTTTTAATGCGCATTTCTAATCCTCAATGAAAATTAATGACGCTCGTCATTTAAGAATTTTAAGCAAGTCGAATTATCTATCAGCAAGGTTCAATGTACGCTGACTGCAACCATGTAAAATCACCGTTTAATAAAATTTAAAAAATCGGGATACCTTCTGGGTGGATGCTTATAGTCTCAAATATGTGGTCATTGCAAAAGTTTGTGACAAATTTCCATTTTTGGCTCAGTCAGGTGTCTTAGGAGTTTATTTATTCCTTACGTTTAATTTCAGTAGTTACCATTTTTATTTTTATAGAAACTAGAACATCAAAGTTATATGTGTATAAAACATCAAAAAATAATATTGATTAGAAATAATTAAAAAAATACTTTTCAAAATGGTCATTATTTTTCTACTCGTGAAATGTAAAATTACGACAGAAAGTCTCTTCTTACGGCTAATAATAAAAATTTTAAAGGCTAAATGTTGTAAAATATACCTCTGCAAATACAATGTATGTAAGCAATTCAATGTAAATACAAGGAATGACATGTAGTGAGTTTAATTTTGACGGATCCCCAAATGGGGCTCATGGCAGGTAATGGGTTAAAATAAGAGTTTCAAGTTTCTGGCAAGAATTTGCTTTCGGTGACCCCCCAAAAAGTCTAGACGGCCAGACATGGTTTTTTTTACGGTTAACTTCGTCCAGCAAGTCCTGAGTATCACCGGTGAGATAAAGAGACCCCAACCAAAAATTATCACAATCACTGCAAATCAGTCCCATGTGTCGGGGTTAACAATAAAACGTGTTTTCACGTGAAGATACCCGATACAAATTTTATATCATGAGGAGAGGGCAGTTCAGGTCGAAGAGTACCCGGGACAAGCACTTTCTCGATCATGTTACCCCTAACATTTGACTTTTAAACCCTCCTGGTCAGAACACTATTACGCCTAAGAGTGAGGCGAACAAGCATGCCCGTAACATCAAGGACTTTGCTGAAGGTTACTATCGGGGACGTCATGCCCAACATGAACAGAGAACACCTGATCAATACATGTAATCGTTTTAGAAGCCGCATCGAGACTGTAATCGAATCTGGTGATAATTATATTATTTACGTATGTCTTTCCTCACAGAAGAAGGGAAAACAGAAGGATGATGGGAATGTGATGTGTACGCGTAAGCAGGAAGAAATCTTATGGAAAATGAAAACAAAAAAAGATACACAGTCAAAATCAAGAAGATAACAACTGAAATTTATTGGATACATAATGAAGATAGAGGGCTTGGAGAATATGACACTCACAGGATATATAGAATGAAAAAGGGACAGTCGAAGGCAGCGTGCCTCCTGCCTGACGAACTTGTGTGAATGGATTGTGGAACGAGGAGTCCTGTGGCTTGGCAAAGGGACAAAACTTGCTAAGGGCTACAAGGAATAGGAGGTTGTGGAAAGACATGATCACCCACGTCTTCAGGGGACACGACACATAGAAGAAGAAGGAGGAGAGGGAGGAAGAAGGAGGAGGAAGAAGAAGGAGGAGGAGAAAAAGGAAGAAGGAGGAGTAGGATAAGGAGGAGGAGGAAGGATGAGGATGAAAAGAAGAAGGAGGAGGAAGAAGAAGGAGGAGGAGGGATGAGGAGAAAGAAGGAGGAGGGAGGAGGAGGAAAAGAAGAAGGAGGAGGAGGAGGAAGAAGGAGGAGTATAAATAGGAGGAGGAGGAAGGAGGAGGAAGAGAAGAAGAAGAAGCAGAAGAAGAAGAAGAAGAACAACAACAACAACAACAACAACTTCAGAGTTCCAAAGTCATTTCAAAGATTGTCTATCGTGGCATACAGCCCGGAAGAGCTGGAGAACACACAAGTCAATAGGTTTTGTCCAAAGACGTAAAGACAAGGATTATAGATAATTGACTGAATGGCTGTCATGACTTAATTGGCTACATTTAGAAGTCAGTTTTTTTATTATTCTTGATAATCATTTTCCTAATTGTCGATTAACCACATTTTCGTTACGCCAGTTTTCAGTCGTGTACTGTAACCACTGCATAAATACTCTGCGAGTAATTCGTGTTCTTATTTGTTATATTAACTATCGAAGTAACTGCTTTATAGAATCTTCGACAGTTGCTGCTGAGCAAGTACGCCATATTGAAATGATGGCTGTTAAAATGGCTAGATCATTCATTGCTGCCAGCCAAATTCAGCTCATTGTTATTTCAGGAAGCTTAACTGATTAAACATGAACGGCTATTGTCCTGTTTCGACATTATTATTAATAATAATATTATTATTAATAACAATTTATTTGCTGATGTCATTATTGTTCAACGTCTTTTATTGTTTGTACCCATTCAATTCACACATCGCGTAGCAACAGTGTGTTTTCACGGGAGACCACGTGACAACACTTTTCTATACTATCCCAGAGTTCCACAATAGTCTTGTGATTTTTACTATTGCTATCATCGGGATGGATTTGAGTCTCCCTCAGATGTCTACCCCTAACTTTCCTAATGTTTTCAATATTCATCTGCGTTCACTGAGGTTTTGCGTTAAACAGATATTAACTTTCGCTGTAGATTATGTTACAGCAAGTCACCGCAGTATTCTTGCTAGTTTTATTTATACTGTCGTCTACATGGTTTCAATTCTGCTGAGTTCCAATTTTCTTCTGTCACTCTAGAAAAGTATCCGACTCTTGGCATGCTCTATCTTCACAAGAGCCAGATCAGACCAAATATGGAGTTTCCAATGCCATATCTCTACTAGAGCTGCCCACTCCTCACTTTCCAGTCTTGATAAAAAAAATCTACGCGGCCTTGTGAGTGATTAATTTTCTTCCACTCTACAACCCCTTTGCAACGGAGGAAATATCTCAAGCCTCTGGCTATTCTTTCTCTATTCCCATGGAAAATATTCTGATGAGCTACATTCATTAGTCTCATCAGATTTTTCGCAGCTAAGGCCCGGCATGCCACCTTACACTAGAACGAATCATCCTCATTTCATTTGTATTCCATTAGTAAGAAATAAGTTCCATTTGGACAAGTTCTTCCCAAGAACCGGTAATTCATGGAGCCGACTCTCAAGAGAATGGTTCCTCGATTACTACAATCTGCACGTCTAGGGTCAACCTTTATCTATACTACATACCTTCATAATTTGCACTTCATAACTCCTCCTATCCCGTCCATAAAACAACCTCATTCAGTAATCATTTAAAATTGTGGTTCTTCGGCTGTATATTGGGTGAACAATTAATAAAAACAAAACAAAAAAAAACTCCTTCAAACATTTTGCAATGCACTTCGGGACTTTTCCAAACCGACCTATAATGATAGTCATTTTCATGTTCCTCAATTTTCTAAACTTTCGCAAGGTCTAATATATTTTTCGAGATTTATTTTTAAATTTAAAGCGTCAAAATTCACAATTTGAAAAGTATTCTGCATGTTTGAATTTCAAAGTTTCAGACTATTTTCTCTGCCTTTTCTATAAATATTTGCATGGCAATTCCTCTGATGAAATTTCCTCTTTGGTAACTGAGACTTTGTGAATTTAAGCGCAGTACTAGATTGATAGCAAGGTTTTCTGATTTTACAGTTGAAATGTAAGTTATATGCTAATTTTCTTTTCTATCACTATTCACATGTGGAACGTCTTCATTCAAACGCTGATTCATGCTTCCATCAGATAATGATGTAATTATTAAGATAATATTTGGTGAATGATTTTGAATCAGTTGATCAAGAACACAGCGGTTCCATTATACCTTAGCGTTCCCAGTTTGCGAATGTTTACGTTAAACTTTTTTTACTATACACTGTATTTAATCCAATGTAGTAATTTGCTATTTTTTGCCCCCCACATATATATATATATATATATATATATATATATATATGTGTGTGTGTGTGTGTGTGTGTGTGTGTGTAAAATGAACATTGTCAACACTCAGAAGCGACATGCTGTTTCATGCTAGAGGCAATCGTCAGGCCGCCTGATGATTGTGTCCAGCATGAAACAGCCTGTCGCCTCTGAGGGTTGACTTCAAATTGACTTTTATATTTATATTTACATACACCCTGTCTCTGATATTGAGCACTTTTATCCCATAAATATAGCACACCTTAAAACTATATATATATATATATATATATATATATATATATATATATGGAGAGAGAGAGGGGGGGAGAAAGAGAGAGAAAGAGAGAGAGAGAGAAAGAGAGAGAGAGAAAGAGAGAGAGATCCACTCGGATTGAGGAATCGGAGAGCCGAGTTCGAATTCCAGTCGAATCTATTACATTCACTTAAGTGCTAATACCCTTGGGAAAGGTATTAATCCTCTTCTTATCGCTCTAGCTATGGGTAAATATCAGGGCATACTGGGTTCTATAGCCGTGGAACCACCTCTTAATTACTTGGATAGCAACTGCAGATGGTCGTTTGGGGAAGCTTGTGGTACATGGTGCACCAGGTCTCTGTATTCGGCCCTTCAAAAAGTGGGGTTGGTCCTGCACAATGCCTTCACCACTATAATCAAATCAAATGTTCTGGTGTCTGGACTGTCAGTTCCTAGACACTGAGCTGCTTGACCCACATATGTTGAATACAACGGGGGAGTCCGCCGTATATAGTACAGATGGGAATAAAATATTGGAAAACATATGTTCGTTAAGTTTCATTGATAAAAATGCTGAACTCTTTTCTCTCATAAATATACCAGACCTTAAAAGTATATTTTTATCACACACACACACACATACACACACAGAGACATATATATATATATATATATATATATATATATATATATATATATATATATAGATATATATATATATGAAATGAGAATGGCAACCTTTTAAGTCAACGTGTTTTGTTCCTTGACTAATGTTATCAAGGTAATCGTAGAAATTTTATTTAGTAACCTTGTTTATACACAGTAAAGTAATTTAAAGAGAAATAATGTTAAGGCTTAATATTTTCATTAAGAAAAACTAAACTGATGGTGTTGCTACTGACTATATATATATATATATATATATATATATATATATAATATATTTTATAGTATGTTATTTTATATATATATATATATATATATATATATAAATATAGTTTTAAGGTATGTTATATTTATATATATATATATATATATATATATATATATATATATATATATATATATATATATATATATATAAAATATAGTTTTTAAGGTATGTTATATTTATGGGGTTAAAGTGCCCATCGTCAGGGATAGAGTGTATGTAAATATAAAAGTGGACACTGAAGTCAACAGTGGGCGTTTACAGGCTTGAAGATTTCGTTCATGTACGAAACAGACGCGCGGGGTTCACCTCAATGTCAACATTTATATATGCAGGAATCCATTAATTAATGCGTTTTCGATTAGGGAGCTAAATTTTTATATATGCGAATTAATTCGATTAGTGCATGCATAATACTGGTTTGCAGTAAAACATTCTTCAGTAACTATAGTAACTGAAAAAAAATCATAGTTACTGATGAGCACATTAGCCACACTAATTCATGGATCCCTATATATATATATATATATATATATATATATATATATATATATATGATTCCATCCATGTGTGCATTCAATATATATATATATCTATATATATATATATGTCAATGTGTGTGTGAGTATATATATATATATAAGTATATATATATATATATATATATATATAGAGAGAGAGGATCCTATATATATATATATATATATATATATATATATATATATATATATATATATATATATATATATATATAGATAGATAGATAGATAGATATGTAGGGATCCATCCATGTATGTGGCTAATATATATATATATATATATATATATATATATATATATATATATATATGTATATATATGTCAATGTGTGTGTGTGTTAATCAACGCCAACGCTTAACAATGGACAGTCCGTGTCGTTACTTGAGTTTCATGCCATTGGGATCTTCAGACGGCTAGAACGCTTATTTGCTCGCTCTAGATACTCTAAGCATTCAGCACTTTACTGAGCGGGTAAATGTTTTGTCATTCATTCTTTCCTCTTTTTGTGTAAGTTGTTAGGTCTTCTAGCAAGTTGTCTGTTGGTCACACGAACATAGTTGTTGTTTTTTTATTTAGTGTATATATATATATATATATATATATATATATATATATATATACGCTACTGCTGAGTCAACGTCTTTTAGTGGACTCAGCAGTTTTTAATCTGCTTGTCTGAATCGTCTTCAAGAAGCGAGAGCAACATCTAAAAGGTCAGTCAATCTGACAGTTATCTCATCCCACAATCCTCACTCTTTCTCCATACGTGGCCTCCTTTGTAAACCACTAGCGGGTCTTAAGTGCCACTTAAGATTATCGCACAAAAGTTCATAACTGAAACAGTTAAGCTGTCAGATCCTCATACGTCGAAACCGACGGGAGAGTCCATTATACATATATATATATATATATCAGACAGAATAAATGTTCCATGAAATGCATAGGTAAGACATCTAGAAATTTAAATACAATATTATATGAACATAGAAGGGCTCTTTTACAAAGTAATACAAGCAACTAGATTGAACTGAAATAATGCAGTTCTGATTAAAGAAAAATATTTTATTGAAGCGAAAATGTCTTGAAAATTCACTCATTTCCAAATCTTCTATAGTAACGTCATGGGATTGGCCATAAACTACATCTGGCAGCGAGAGGTTTTAAGAGGGTAGAACCACATCTTAATTGCTGTTGTTCCCATGTCCGTTCTCACCTAGAGAAGTAGCGCTTGTCAGGGTGTCAGCTATATTCAAATAGTGAACCCCTAAACTGGTGTCACAACACGAAAATATAAACATACATAAAAAAAAAAAATTACCAGCAACACATTTTCATAGTAAAAAAAATAAAAATTATCAGCAATACAATTTTGGAAAAAAAATTTTTTACTAAAGGTCAAATGAAAATAAAATTTCAGCCTTAAATGACCCATAAAGTGTTGATATGCTGTTAAACAATCAAACCAAACCGAACTTTATATAGAATTTTACTCGATGGATATATCACAAATTTTTTACTTATACAATACGGAATAGTTAAACAAATAAGGATAGAAAATAAAAAACGATAGAAAGAAATTTGAAGATAAGCAGAGACATATTTGTAACGATTACATATTACATATAACCGGGATTTAGCGAATATGCTGGCGTAGAAGGCGACTGGGCGTATAAGACGACACCGACATTTCATGTTAAAATGTAGGTTTCAAGTTATATTCGCCGTCCAAGACAACCCTCGTCTAAATCGTATTTTAAAATATGTTGTATTAAATTTATTATTAAATTATCTTACTTATTATAAAACGCAGATTGTGTGTGTGTGTGTGTCTGTACGTTTATATATTGGATCGGATTTCCAACATTTTTCAACCGATTTCAACAAAACTTCACAGGACTACGTAAAATTACCTTGCGATGGTTCTGACAGCGTCAAAAATTGGAAAAATACAATTGTTTTTGCACGAAATCAATTTGAAAACACAATAAAACATGATTCTGTCGCCAGAATGAAAGGGAGACAACTCATATCGAGTTATACTTATTATAAAACCCAGGTTGTTTGTTTGTGTGTGTGTGTGTGTGTGTGTGTGTGTGTGTGTGTGTGTGTGTTTTCGTTTATATATGAGATCGGATTTCCTACATTTTTCAACCGATTTCAACAAAACTTCACTTTTTTTTGGCAGGTAGTGTTTCTTATTGTCTTGCACACTTTTTTTCTTTACTTTTACATTCAGAATGCTTTAAAAATTCCATTTACAAGACAATTGTTTATAATAAAATTCTATTCAATCGGTAGACTCATAACGATTGAAAACAATGTTTTTGCTTGAGTTTGGGTTTGAGCAATTCGTTAAAAAAACAAACAAAAACAACAAAAAAAAACTAATTAAGACATGCGTGTCCGTCAACCTTAAACAATAATCTTTGTCAATTTTATTTTTCAGTCTTGATCTATCTCTTACTGTTACGGGCTCTACTGCTAGTTATTATTTAAATTCAGTAAGCATTTACTCTCTTTTCACTCAAAATCTAATATAAAAAACGATGGAGAGTTATTGTGAATTAACTACTACAATATACAATAGCTCATGAGTTGGTGATCAGTTTTCGGTAGGCTGTTACGGTAGAATGAATGATTTTTTCCCGCTAACAATCCACTCGTTCCACTGGTCTCGAATGCGATCTTTAAACGGCTTGCTGAGACACACATCCAGTTGTGCTTTTGTTCAACTATTCAAATATTTGTGTCGATATTTACCAAGTCAGGAGTTAGCCTACGGTCAAAAAACTCCCATGGGAACAACTTATAAAACACAAGATTTGAAGTTCATTTTTTTTATACCTGGAGTATAAGACGGACCCTTATATTGTGCGGATTTTTAAAGGTTAAAAGGTCGCCTTGTAAGCCGACATATACAATATTATACTTCTTCCCACAACCTATTCTTCCATTTTCTAGAAAAAGGCTGATTTATTCAATAAATCTGTTGTCTGAAAAAGTTCCTTCTTGAAACAGAAAGTCATATATTTTTATACACACATATTTTATATATATATATATATATATATATATATATATATATATATATATATATATATATATATATATATATAAACATATGTATGTGTGTGTGTGTGTGTGTGTGTGTGTACTAGGCTGGCAGACAAATGTGTTTACAACGAATCATCTATGTCCCTGGATACAGAAATGATAGGCGGGATTGTCTCCCTCTAGGGAAAAGTATTTTTACAATGTTTACAGTGATTAATATCGATGAACTGTTGTTTACCTGACAAAAGAAATTCATAAAATACTGACTGAAATAAACAAAAAATAACAATTCTCTTAAACAAATAGCCCCCTAATATACACGCACGCTTTCCCCGACATCATTAAAAGATTATAATAAGCACACGCAGATGATTCATCTTCGCACAACACTTCTGCTAGGATCTTTCACACAATACACGCTCACATACATATATATATATATATATATATATATATATATATATATATATGTTTGTAGGTATGTATGAGAGAGAAGGAGAGAGAGACAGAGATAGAAAAAGAAAACTTGCTGCTGTAAATCAGTACAACAATGAATGTGTTCATTGTTGCCCCGGAAGCATCCCTAGTCGTGCTTACAAATCATAAATACAAAACCTGCTGACTAAAATAATACCAATATTTTAGAGTCCTAAACAAAACGTTTGCAGTCTAAAACAAGGTATTGCTCTGTTCAACATACGCAAAATTCAGATCTAATTTAATTTCTAATCCGTAACCGTTATTATCTGTCGTAGAATAAAAAAAAAGGTTGATGAAAGAAAAATGTAAGCAACAGTTTTTTTTTTTATAATGATCCAAATATTCGTCCTGAATCTTATATGCGAACTTAAGCCCTTCCATAATTGTATTCCCAACACTTACTACTCTAAGCTAGCATTTTACCACAGACTAAGAGTTCTACTGTGTACAACTCCATAACAATATTAATTTTATTTACACTATTTTGATTGTTGTCCTCATCTTTTGTGTCATATTCACGATGTTTTTCCAATATACGTTGAAATTTCGAACCCTTTATTTTGTCCACTGGGATAGATTGTTCTAGTTCCACGTGCCATGCCTTTTCTGGATATCTCAGTTTCAGTTAATTCCCTTTTAGTAACTCAACTCTCCAAGTTTTTGTGACCAGATATTGAAATTTGGGACAAGTCACTGGATTAATTCTACCAACGTTTTATCCACTCTGTCATTTATCACTTGGAACATCAGTGACTGATATTTTGGGACTTGTAAACCTAAGTCTCAAAATCTCTTTTTTTTTTTTTTGTTTGTTTATATTTTACCAGAGCTCATATTACAGGCTTTTGTTATGTTTGTTTTTTTCTAGCACTGTGTATTACAGTTTCCCATATTGTATTCATGTCCGTGATTGGCTGGTTTAGGAGATTTTTGTGGCCTAGCATATGTGTTGATTCCTTAAGTTGTCGTATTTTCCAGTAATGTTCTCTGTCTATTATTTCAACTTCATCCCACAGGAGGCGATGACCTCCCTTTTCCCTCCATATATGAAATAAAAGAAATTATAATGATATGATAAACAATGAATAATACTATGAGAATAAATGGATAAATATATAAATAATCATCATTTCCATTTTTGGGTCTCAGTAAAAACTTTTTACCAGAGCTCATATTACAATTTTTTTTTTATTTTTGTTTTTCTCTAGTTTTCTTTATTACTGGTTGCATATTGAATTCTATGCTTTTCCGGCTTAGGAGATGTATGTGGCGTAGCATATGCGCTGATTCCTTAAGCTTTCGTATATTATTTTTATTATATTTACGGTAAGGTTCACCCTGTACAAGGCGCGGGGGCCACTCGAAGTACAGGGTTACATTAAAAGGCAGTTTACGCGGATAAAAGATAAGATAAAGCTTACCTTTAGACTTGAATAGGTTATGATTGTAGTGATCGGGAAACAACTTCTTGGCCGTTGGTTCCACAGAGCAGTGGTTCACTGGAAGATGGTCTAGTGGAACTTCTCACCAACGACACAAAGGGTGGTTTGCTACAATGTGAGTGACATCACCGGTCCTGGCGATGAACTGGCGGAATCAAGAATTGTAGTTCGTCTGAGCACTTTCTGTGAAAGTAGCTATAGAACAGTAAAAGGCTTGACACATACCGACTGTGAGAGAGAGATTGGAGGGTGGAAAATAAATTGTCAACTACATGGACGCGGAAAGGGTTTGGAATATAATCGAGGCAGGAAAGTGAGGACTAGGCAGTTCCCGCCCAAATATGACAGCAGTATTCCATGTTAGGCATGAACTCTTTTACATATTATCGAGACTGGAAAGTGAGGACTAAGCAGTTCCCGCCCAAATATGACAGCAGTATTCCATGTTAGGCATGAACACTTTTAGACTTTATCAAGACTGGAAAATGAGGACAAAGCAGTTCCCGCCCAAATATGAAAACAGTATTCCATGTTAGGCATGAAAACTTTTAGACTTTATCAAGACTGGAAAGTGAGGAGTAAGCAGTTCCCGCCCAAATATGAAAACAGTATTCCATGTTAGGCATGAACTCTTTTAGACTTTATCAAGACTGGAAAGTGAGGACTAAGCAGTTCCCGCCCAAATATGACAGCAGTATTCCATGTTAGGCATAGACTCCTTTTATCTGTAATGTAAACCGTATCTATGTGTACATTTTCTAATCTTGTTTAATCCGTACTATCTATTAGTGTTTAACTATTAATTAATTTCTGTCCTATGAATCTATCTATGAATTCATTGTGTTGTTGTCCTAGACAATCCCTTTTGTAGACGCTTGCTCAGGCTTATTTGTGTTTATTCAACACCCAAAGAGCCCACCTGTGGTTTATACTGCAACTATGACGAACAGTCTTATGTTACAGTTTCTGGGAAAGAGCGTGTTATCTAGCATGATCAACAATGTGAACAATCAAGCACGCTCAAGCCCTCGCCTACCGTGACTTGTGACTTCGTGCTAGCAATGTTGTGGACTCCCCCCCCCACGAAGGTTTCCGTCTACCCAATTTCACTCACATGGCTTGAGTCAAATCGTGGTATGTTTCTCAGGCACTTTTCCTATTAGGCTATGTATAAACGCATTGCTATTTTTGTCCTATAAGGCTACCTATTAATTTATTGCTTTGTATTTAGAGATTATTGATAAAATTCAAAGAAGGAACTATAATGTTATCTGTTCTAATCTGTTATTTTGACTTCAGTCACTTTCCCACCGGCATCGACCGGAATATTTTCATCGTAACTGTTTCGATGAGCTTGTCCTATTTCTGTTTTTTATGAATTTCAGTACTAGTTTGGCAGCTAGGTCCCATAATTTTACAGTTTAAATTTTTCTCAGATTCACACTTAGTAATCTCCTTGTGTCTTAGTGGCTTTAACATCTTCCTTGGTGTGAGATGATTAAAACATAAAAAAAGTCATACTGACGGAATACTTTGATATGTTGAGGCGTTTCTGGACTGTCACAGGTTGCAAAAGCCTAGATGGAGTTGTGTGAGTGAAACAAGGAAAGAGGTGTTTGAATTGGTCCTTTAATATAAACTAATAGCCATATCCCACATATGTCTCTACAAGCATATAAC
This sequence comes from Acanthosepion pharaonis, assembly GCA_903632075.3. NCBI lineage: Eukaryota > Metazoa > Mollusca > Cephalopoda > Sepiida > Sepiidae > Acanthosepion > Acanthosepion pharaonis. The sequence goes on from CAHIKZ030004787.1 coordinate 1,849,984, forward strand.
AATTCCTGACAGCTCCCACCGCCCGCTTTTTATTGTTTTAATTATTATGTTAAAGCTGCCAATTGTGCGTAACAGGAAGAGACATCAACTTCTATAGACACCTTGAAATGTTCGTTCATCATGTTTTTCGGGGTTAATTTCATCTTTATTGTTTAAAATTATCTGAGACTTTCGATAATTCACATAGAGATATGACTGCACAGTGTTGACAGCTGACACAGAAATGAAACACCAAAATCTCCTCCAGAAGATAGCGAAGGAGAGCGAGAAGAAAGGACTAACTATAAATCACAAGAAGACAGAATTTATGGTTATCATTAAAAGGATGATCCCAACATGCAAATTACAAATCGGGTATATTATATCAAGCATATACAGAAATTTAAATATATGAGAATGTTCTAACAGAGGACGGAAAGGGGGACATTAAGATCTGAAGATCAAAGATGCTTTCCAAAAGCTAAGCAGAGTATTAAGAGACAGAAAAATTTCGTTAGAAACAATGAAAAGGTAATGAATTCTTATGTGTTATCTGCCCTCCTGTATGGCAGCGAATGCTAGACAATCTCCTCAAAGATGAAGAAGAGACTTGAAGCAAAAGAAATGTGGTTCTACAGAAGGATGCTGAGAATACCATGGACCAAACATGTGAGCAACGACGACGTCTTAGAGGGGATGGAAACAAATAGGGAATTTATACTTAGCATCATGAAAAAGCAGTTGAAATTTCTGGCTCACGTAATGAGGAAAGAGGGCTTGGAAAACCTGTTACACACGGAACAGACTGGGGGAAAGAAGGATAGAGAAAAGCAGGCCGTAATATTCATGATGAGCTAGAGGAAATGGATGGCAGAACAGGGTTTTGGGAAAATAACAGAAAGACAAAGCTTATACAAGGGATAGGAAGATGTGGTGGGCCACTATTATTATCCTTCGACTTGCTTTGTCTTTGCATATTTTTTTTTTTTAGCAATTCAGCGTTTCCTGTGTTTTATTGAGATCTTGTATGTTCGCCTTTTCCTGCCTCGATGGATGAATTATCCGTAAATTCTACCTTTCTTCCCTTTTTTCATTTGAATGCTTTCGTATATTCGCGACATGAGTCCGCGTCAGCTTGTCTTCCCACCCTGGTCAAGACAGCCAGCTGCAAGGCAACGAACGTGCAATGAAGACAGCCATTATTCACGCTAATTTCAAAGATGTGCGATTTGTAACGCTGGTGAATATTTAGGAAGCACTGAACGAAAAAAAATAACATACTCATTGATGAAACGATCTTTTTTTTGAAATCACGACAAGTAAACTAATAAAATTTCCATCACTCTTTCTTCTCTCTCTCTCTCTTTCTCACACACTCTCTCTCTCCTCATTATATATATATATATATATATATATATATATATATATATATATATATATATGTATTACAAAGAGTTAATCATACCTTGAATCAATTAGCAATATTAACTATATCCATTTCATACATAATATCATTAACTCTTTTGTAATATAAAAATATATGCCTATTTTATTATGATCATATATATTATATATATATATATATATATATATATATATATATATATATATATATATATATATATATATATATATATATATATATATATATATATATATATATATATATATGTATGTATGTATATAGTGTATTAAAGCAGAAGTTCATTATTCAAACATATATTATGAAATATAACAGACAACGAATGTCTATTATGTTTGATCATGAGCCGTAAATTAGTGATGGGTTTCTATGAACCTCATAGAACCGCATTAAGTATTTACTACCTGTATCTGCTATTCGGCGACTGCTATCGTCTCATAGCAAACTTCTATGTAAATATAACTGGCTATCATCTTTGATGGTGAATATCTTTGTCGAAATGTCTATATAACCATGTGAGCCGAAAGTTTATCTCGAGGAACAGCATAAAAAAATAAATATCCAAATGTTGAACAGTTTATGTCTTCATTTTCTCTCGAAATTAAAGCAATTATACGCGGCTTAAAAAAAGGCTTATGATCAAGCATAATAGATATTCGTTCTCTGTTATATTTAATAATATATGTGAATATATATATATATATATATATATATATATATATATATATATATATATATATAGGGATAGATAGATAGATAGATAGATAGATAGGGTCTGAATAAGAGAAAGGTAAAAAAACCTTCTACGTTGTTGTTTCGTCCTCGAAAGGAATTTTCAAACTGATAATGGTTTTCTTGATGGACAATATATATATATATATATATATATATATATATATATATATATATATATATATATATATATATCGCTGTGTGTATATATATATATAAGTGTGTGTGTGTATGTATTATTCACAGTGGAAAGAAACAAATATTTGTACACATAGAAATTTTTAATTTATTCTTTTTCCAACTAATGAATAAACACACTTTTCATATAATTAACTCTAGACAGATGCATGATAACTAAATATAGAAAACAGAGAAAAATATTGATTTAATAGAAATAAATCCCATTTATCCATTTTAATGGGAGAAAAATATTCGTGCAATACAAAAAAGAATGCATAAATTTCGTTTAATACTTTGTAAAATTGCCATTATTCACTTCTACAGCAACCAACCTCTTCTTGGAGTTCTCAATTAATGATTTGAAAATTTTAGTTGGTATTTTGTTCCATTTTTCTTCGTATATGGTCTTCAGATTCGGAAAGTTTGTTGGATTCTCGATTGGATTTGAATTTTCAAATAACGCCACAGATTCTCAATTGGGTATAAATCTGGGGACTGATTTGGCCATTTCAGAATATTTACATTATTTTCAGGAAGCTGTTTCTTCGTAGCCAGTCGGGATGAATTTCAAGATTTTCAAACGTAATCATTAATTTTGCTTCCAAAATATTTTGATATGCTGCGACATTCATTCTACCATCTATCGCTCATAGGTTGCTAGTATCTTTTGCAGAAAAATATCCCTAAACCATGATGCTGCCACCACCAAATTTCATTGTTGGAACTGTGTATTTTTATGATGACATCGTCATCTTTCCTCCATACATGATTTCTAGAATTACATCCAGACAACTCAATTTTGATTTCGTCTGACCATAATACTTTCTTCCCAATACGATTTTTCCTTATCCTTATGATCACGAACAGATTTCACATTGGAATCTATGTGTTCTTTTTAATAACAGTGTCGTTTTCTGAGGGGAACGTCACTTTCGATTGTTCATATAAATTTCATTGCTTATTGTTTTATATTACTGATGAAAGCAAATTATCCTGCAACTCTTGACAATTATCTATTGGATTTTGTTTAATTTGACGCATTAATTTCCTCGAAGATCTTGAAGAAATCAGCCGTGGAGCACCTGTTCTTCTTTGGTTTTCAACTGTTTTGGGTTTTTTATACCTTGCAATGAATGATCTAATGGTAGTAAATGGAATATTCAGGTTGTCTGAGATTTTCAAGTAACTTTTACCTTCTTTCCAGAGCTTAACAATAAATTCTTTTTGCGAATTTGTCAATTCTTTACCTCTTGCCATGATGATAACCTTCTTGAATTAACAACATTATTGCAACATTCTAGAATATTCCACTTGAATAATCTAGAGTATTAAAGCAATTTAAAAGTTTTAAAATTTGAAATTGGCATTGTACGAATACTTTTTTCGCCCATTAAAATGGATAAATGGGATTGATTTCTATTAAATCATTTTTTTCTGTTTTCTATACATATGTACTTATTATGCATCTGTGTACAGTTAATTATATGAAAAGTATGTTTGTTCATTAGTTGGAAATTAAAAATTTTGTATGTGTACGAATATTTGTCTGAATATTCGAAAAAAAAACGATTTCTTGAATATTTCACAACTAACGTTTAAACAAATCTCTCTCTCTCTCTCTCTATATATATATATATATATATATATATATATATGTCTATATTCTGTGTGTATATATATATATATATATATATATATGTATGTATATATATATGTCTGTGTGTGTATATATATATATATATATATATATATATATATATATATATATATATATATATATATAATGTATTTTTTTCAATTTTGATTTATAATGGATATCCGTGTTTGAAATAAACGCCCTGTTTCTAAACAATGAATTACCTCTACCAGCCTGCGCATCCGATAAATTTAATAATAAAAAAAAAACTCCGCCAGGGTTCGAGCCTGAGCCTCCCCGCCCCTCTTTAGGGGTAAGAAATCATTACTTGATCCGACGTGCTTTAGCTCGTTCCAGAGTACCTGTTTTTGTTTTTAATATTCGTTTTAAAATAAATCCATTCTATTTATATATATATATATATGTGTGTGTGTGTGTGTGTGTGTGTGTGTGTGTGTGTGTGTGTGTGTGTGTGTGTGTGTGTGAATTGCATATAAAATGCTGGTGTTAATAAAACAGTGTTCGATGTTATACAACAGAGCTATTAGGTACATATCAATAAATATGCATATTATCTCTCACCGTTCACACGACGTAGTTTCATGCACAACGCAATCTTCAGGTACTGAGTTTGGACTGACTGTTACTTACCGTAATTTCTCGAAAATAATACGCACCCATAAACGATATGCACCCCAACAAATGATCCAAAAATTAAGAAATATATCTATCCCTATGTATAATACGCATCTATAAATTTTATAAAAAAAAAAATACAAAAGAATAATTACGAAGATATTTTGTCGACTTTGACATTAAGAATAAAATCGAATCTAAGCGGTTAAAATAATGTTGAAATTTACCAGGCGGTTATCCCAATTAATGGTACCATGGAAAAACCAGAGTTGGAACTTATTGTAAAATGGATTCAGGAATCTTGGGATTCCGTCAGTGAGAATGTTAGAAAGAAAAGGTTTCAAGAAGTGTCGTCTCACGATAGCCATGGATGGCTCTGAAGATGACATCCTTTGTCAAGAGAATGAAGAGGCCAAAGATAATTTTGAACAGGACGAAGATAATATTGTGAATAATAATTTGTTTAATGACAATTTAGATATTGATTCTATAATAGAAAGTGATGATGATGATGATGATGATGATGATGATGATGAAAATTAAAATTGCAATAAATTGTTAACTTGATATTGTCTTTTCTTCAAAATTGGCCATTTTATAGTTTTTTTATTTATTTTTTCGACAAATAAAAAATGCGCTTACTGATAAACAAATTTATTGACAAAAATGTTACAATTTTTATTGTTGGATTGAAAATGAAAATTGGGATAATATCTTTCTCATTTTAGAATAAAAGTACGTATTTATCATTATAAATCAATAACGAAAAAAAATATTTTTGTTTAAACCTATTTATAATACGCACCCCTATTATCACCTGTAATTTAAAGTAAAAAATATGCGTATTATTTACAAGAAATTACGGTAAATTGAATTCTAAAAATAAATCTGTTTACCAAAATGCCGGAATAGTTAAATATTATATATATGGGATCATAGTTTTTTAAAAACTATATACTTTAAAGAAAAAAAATTTAAATTGAAAAACCTTTTCAAAAAATTCCGTTTTTTTTTTTTTAAATTATATTTCAGAAAACATTTAGCAATTAAAATAACCGGAATTAGCATATAAAAGTAAATCTATTGTATCTATTTAGAAATATATGTTTATTTTATTGTAGAGTAGTGGATCATTAATTATTTCATTAAAGGGAGATTACTCTTAATCATATTTGAAATATAGTAATATTAACAATTAAAAAGTAATTATTAACAATAGATTATAATATATAATAAACCGTAATATGCACTAAAACCTAAACCGTGATAGGGATAATATATATATATATATATATATATATATATATAGAGAGAGAGAGAGAGAGAGAGGGTGATAGGGAAGGTGTGCAAGTAATACAAACGCTGAAAAGACAGTGGCGCTTAACTTTGAAATCTATCTAGACACAGAATCTAGATGACATTGTTTAAATTCCTGTTGATATTATTGGATATTGTTCTGACCGTGCTTATTATTATTGTTATTATTATTATTATTACTATTATTATTATTGTTTTGTTTTCTTCATCTCATTAGTTTCGCATATTTTCGCATATACACATCTTATTAGCACATTAATAAGACAAAGTGAAAAAGTGTTTTCAGCCACACTCCTCAACTACAGTTGGCGTCATCTCATTTGCAGTAAGAGACCGACCCATCGAAAAACGATCCCTCTGAAAGCAGAAAAACCTTCATTAAGTGGTGCGACCAAATGATTTGGTGATTCTTGCAATGATTTCATTAACGTCTGCTGGATTTGTAATTTATCCAAAAAAATCTATTCTATAACCAGCACTGAGGAAGACTACAGAAGTGGTCGAAAAGTTTCTCATTTCTAAAAATTTCATTGCGCTTCCACGTGTCAATTAAATAAAAAAACATAAACAATATACAAAGAATAATTCTTAATCCTCTCTTTCGATATCTGTGTGTTTGTCTATGTGTGCGTGTTTGTGTGTATGTCGGTGTATGAGTGTGGGTGTTCGTGCATCATCCGTCCTACTGGGTATGGTCGGAGGTACGCCGCGCAGCTGACCACCTGACCTCTAAATGTATACGTAGCGTATGCTGGGCAAGTGGACCTGGAGAATCTCATTCCTCTCCAATTCAAACCACAGCCGATGACCTCCAACTTCAACGAATGTTCACCTTGGTCACTGACACGTTGCCGTTGATTCCACTTGAAAACCCTCCACCATGGCTGTTAACATCAGTCGAGAGGAATCCCTCCACCCAGCAATGTCCTCTCATCATTGCTCTGACTGCATACATAGCTATGGAGACCAGACTCCTCACCTCATTGTCATTATCGTTGACTCTACAAGAATGTTCATCTGCCCTTTGACAGTTTTTATTTTTAATCCTCTTGAAGATCTAGCGACCCAGCTCACCGATGGTGGGGAAACCGATTTAGTCGCCGATGAGACCACCATGCAGCAGGTCTTACTGCGTTGCATGGTACCAATATCACTCGTACCTGACAGCGTAGTGAGGCTATAGTTTCCAAAAAGAAGGTGCTGTCAACATTTGCACATATTCATTGATTAACTGGTTCATTTTGTACGGCTTATCAACCCATTAGAGTTTATTTCAATCCAGAAAATGTTTTGTGATATAAGTATTCCTAATTTTACCATAGCTGGGAGGAAAAGAAGTGGGTTTATATCTTTCCCAAAGGTATTTGCGCTAAAGTGAATATAACAAACCCAAAGGGAATAAGAACTCGCTTCTTCGATTAACAATTTCGAGACATTATTCATTACACCAGATGCACCTCTAAGTTTACAACATCTGGTATCCCCCAACGGTCACTCATCTATTTACTCCCAGGCTCGACGTTGCTTATTTTTGGTGATCGTAAGACAATAAGTTTTCGCCATTTTGTTGTATTTTCTTTAGGTTAATTGCATTGTGTTCTGCGCACACACGTCGTTCATCAGTGAGTTGCCTCTGTGCTACCACTGAGTCAACATGGTCTTTCCGTTCTCTTTGCACAGGGAATGAACGACGATCATTTTGTTATGGGCCGAGGGTATACCAGAGACTGGAATCCATCGAAGTTTATGAGAGCAACAATGTTTTACCACGGTGGGGCGTTTATAAATAGACAGCGAAGCTCAAAACCAGGCAGAGGTTCATTAATCACAGCAAAAGACCTGAACGCCCGCCAACGTCATCTGCTGACAATAACAATACACAAATCTACACCATGATTCTGTGGAATCGGCGAGTTTCTGTTGATTGTCTGTCAAATAATACGAAAATTAGCCATCAAGACTAAACATAGTTTAAAAATCGTGTACGCTGCCCTGTCACGGGTGAATCATTTTCAACCCTATAGCTGAAAAATTGCAAGCCTGGCGCTATATAGATATATTAATACTTAAAATATTGTTTGTTTAAAGAAATATGAAATATAAACAATCACGCTGCAAACAAATGAACGAAGCAGCAAAGCAGGATCTTTTTGTGTCTGTCTTTAACTTAAAAATATTTTAATTTAAAAAAATATTGTTTGTTTAAAGAAATATGAAATATAAATAATTACTCTACAAACAACTGGATGAAACAGCAAATCGGGATCTCTTTGTGTGTGTCTTTAACTTAAAAATATTTTAATTTAAAAAAATATTGTTTGTTTAAAGAAATATGAAATATAAATAATTACTCTACAAACAACTGGATGAAACAGCAAATCGGGATCTCTTTGTGTGTGTCTTTAACTTAAAAATATTTTAATTTAAAAAAATATTGTTTGTTTAAAGAAATATGAAATATAAATAATTACTCTACAAACAACTGGACGAAACAGCAAAGCGGGATCTCTTTGTGTCTGTCTTTAACTTAAAAATATTTTAATTTAAAAAAATTCTCTGTTTCAAGAAAGTTAAAATAAAGATGCTTACTCTATAAACAACTCGTGAATCATGCACTATTTTAGCATTATATAGATTATTGAGTGATTATTGCAACTAATCTTGAGTGACTCTTGTGCCTTGTACTGAGTAAACGTTAGTAAAGATAAATAGCATAACATAATCCTCTCTAGGATTACATTTAATAAAATCTTTTCAAGATGTCTCCTTAAACAACTCACCAAAGATATGCTATCAGCTTAGCGGGCCTCTATCAGTGGAAAGGTGATACTTTCTTGAAAAGGCTAATCATTGGTGATGTAACTTGAGTCCACCACTTCGAACAGAAGAGTAAAGATCACAGAATATAATGGAAACACTGGTAATTGCCACCGCAATAAATTTCAGATCCCTTCTTTCCGCAGTAACGCATGCAGTTTTACTTTTCAGACACACAAGGCCCAGTGTTGTTTAATTATCCGGAGAGGGACTGTAATAAACAGGGGAAAAAAATAAACAAATTACAATTGCCGCTGAAAACGTTGGAAGCAAACGCAAGGGTCTATTGTCAAAAGATTTTTTTTTCTTTTGCATGACAGTGAAAGCCCACATACTATTTGCTAATGAAACACTTCAGGAACAGGGATTCAAGGCTACTTATAGCCCTCACCACCTCACTCAGATTACCACTTGTTTGGTTCTCTCAAAGACGACTTAATAGGGCATAGATTGGCTATGAATCCAGCTGGGAAAAACGCGATGCATACTTGGTTGAGTGGACAACCATTTCTTATTATCTGAGTGTATACCCAAACTCGAGGAACGCTAGACCAAGGACATCACAAAGGGGAAGATATTTAACAAATAAATTATAATTACTATACTCTACTATATATTTGTTCTAATAAGCTACTATATAAAAAGACTGATATTTATTGGACCACACACACACACACACACACACATATATATATATATATATATATATATATATATATATATATATATATATATAAATTAAGAGTAAAAGCTAAAGATTAAAATAAACTAAAAACTTAAAATGTGAAATAAACTGAGAGCTCATTATCAATGTCTCAGTGCCTAAGTATAATAATAATCATAATAATAATAATAATAATAATAATAATAAGAAGAAGAAGAAGAAGAAGAAGAAGAAATCCGCTAATCAGAGTTTCATCCAAAAGCAATCATCAGACGGAAATACGGAAACAAACTATCGTTAAACATATATTGTCCAGTAGTGGCAGGAAACTGCTACCCCAGATGTGTGTTTTTAATCAAATATTTTTTCTTTTGATGATTTAAACTCTATGTAGCGATTTACATACACACACACACACACACACACACACACACATATATATATATATATATATATATGTATGCATGTTTGTGTGTGTGTATTGATGTAATAGAAAAGAACAATGAGATTAATGATCCAAAGTTCTTTAGTATTTTTTTTTACTTTTAAAAAACACTGCTCGATATATTTTAAGAGAAACATTATGACATCAAGAAATTATAACAAAACAAAAAGAGAAACATTATGACATCAAGAAATTATAACAAAACGAAGTAGTTTATCGTCATACCCAGGACGGGCTATAAAAGGCAATACAAAAAATTTACTCAACATTAAAAATAATGATGGTTGATAATGTTTCATATAAGAAAAAAAAAGTAAAGCAAACAATAATATTACTGCTTCTAAAATTAAAGGTGTAAAGCAAAAACAATATGGCGCCGAGAGAGGTCGTAAAATGGTGTGATGAGTTTTAAGTTAGAGTTCATCTGGTGAGTACACGTCTTCGGGCCTAACTTTTACTAGAATATTTTGCAAATCCTGTGTCTCTGCAGGACGTAAGTGGCCATGGCTCTCCAGCGAATGGTTTTTGTTTTATTGTCTGTGAATCTCTTCGAGTTCTTAGGAAATATACTGAAAGGTTTTCGCTGTTTGCATTTCAGAGTAGTCCTTCTTCTATATTGGTAGTCAACCAACATAGCTATTCAACTCATAATTGAGGGACAGAGGATTCATATCTTTCTTAAGGGTGTTAGTGCGAAAGTGAACCGAAGGCACTAACCCAGAATTATGGACTCGCCTAGACATCCATTACATTACCAGTACATAATAATCTCCATAATTATTAGAAATACCCATGAAAATTTTACGGTTTTCCTCTTTGAATTTTCTTATGTATATTAATTCTCAAGTTAGAGATTGGATATCTGACTTTCTAGTTCTATGACTATAAAATAATCGTGAAAATTTCCTTGTTACCGCTTTTAATATTTGAATTTAAAGACTTAAAATATTAAAATAATAATAATCATACATGTGAATGTAGATCATTATTTAAAAAAGTAAGAGTGTACAAATGTAAAGATGAAAAATTGACAAGTTTTCCCTTTCACTGAAGCAGACGTTAAACATATGTGAGTGTTATCGCCTTCCGTTTCTGTTTTTGTTTCTTTCTTTTCCTTTCCTTTCCTTAAAACCAAACAGCGTTTCTTTATAGCTTTTCTTCCGTCTATCCTCGCAATTAAACAGTAATGTCACATTGTTCATCTACAGTGTAACCCGGATATAAGAGACCCGGATATAAGAGAAACCAGGATATAAGAGAGATTTTCTCTGGTCCCAAATTAGAGCCTGTGTTAATGTATATAAAATAGACCAAACCCGGATATAAGAGAAACCTGGATATAAGAGACTTCTCCGGTCCCGACAACTCTCTTATATCCGGGTTACACCGTATTTTTATTGTAACTGACTAAGGAACAAGCGTTGCATTCGTTTTCACGCGTCCATTATCAGTACAGCCGTTTTTTTTTTCCATTACAAAATAAGTAACGTTTGCACAAAGATTTTTTGATAGATTTATATATTTTTATACGAGAAAACTTTTTAAAGTAAAATTTGAAGACAGACATACTGTCGATATAGTGTTTAACATTGTCAAACATTTTTTTCTTTCCTTTTTTTTTTTTTTTTTTTCTTAAATCGCGTCTTTCTCTTAACTGTTGAACAATATTGGAAGAGTTACGACAATCATTTTGTTTATTATTATTATCATTGTTATTATTATTATTATTATTATTATTATTATTACCATGATGCACCGAGAAGTTGAAGGCACGTCCCACTGATTAAAATGTGACCAAGTGGTTAAACAGATTTTTTTTTAAATCCTTTTTTGGTTAAGCAAAGTTATCGCTTGTATTATTATTATTATTATTATTATTATTATTATTATTATTATTATTATTATTTGAGAGTGGTATTATCGTGGAACTAAAAATAATTTTAATTATTATCCCAGATAAGAATTATCACAATGTAATTAACAGCTATTGTTGCAAGAAGAAACTTGAGTGGTCGCTATCTCCTCGCCTACTAGCCACTTGGTGGCCAGCAGGTGTATCACCTTTGTGTAATCTCCGCCTGGCCGTTAGCAACATCCGGGAACTTTTCGCGCCTCTATCATGGCCACTTGTCTCCACGAGCGACTCCAGCCTTATCGTGGCGTTGATTTGAAAAAAAAAAAAAAAAAAAACGACAGCGGTACTCATAACTACGACTGTCATCGCGACAACAAACAAATCTCATCGAAGAAGGAAGGAAAAAAAGAAAAAAAAAAGAAAGAAAAAATACACGCGATAACCGTATCGAGGAAAATGGCGCCATCTTCCGGGATATTGTAAAGTGGTCCGTCTCACAGGCTTCGAGGCATGGATATGCTGGTCTCCATCTTGAGGAAAGATATAAACGGGAGAAAAGTCTTCAACATCTGCAGTTATATTTTCTCTTTCTCTTTTCTTTTTCTTTTCGTTTCTTTCTTCTTCTTTTTCTTTTCGTTTCTTTCTTCTTCTTTTTTTATTTCGTTTTAATTTTAGGGACACCTTCAATGATCTATCTACAATGACCTCCTTCAGTAACAACATAAGTTCTTCTAAATAATTTGAGTGCAGCTGTTGTTTCATAAACTCACACCAGACTGTGAATGGTGAAACATAATTCTTATTTTATATTCTATACCCACATTGGTCACTCTTGAACAGGTATCATATTCAATTAATTCACTTTTTAGGGAATATTTAATGATCAATTAATGAGAATCTGAATCAATGTCTGTATCCTAACATATGGATATAAGTTGAACTTTATATATATATATATATATATATATATATATATATATATATATATATATATATGTATGTATTTACTCTATAATAATCATTCAGTGTGTTTCACGGAAAAGCATTTGGTATAACTACAGTGAAGAAGAAGTGGATTACGATTGAAGGAAACATTTGCTACAGAAAATAGGCTACGGATTTATTGATGTAACTACGAGGATTTTGTTTTTTGTAAAGCAAAGAAAATGTTTCATAACTCAATCAACCAGGCTCAAGGTAGTTTTTATGTCAAATCACAAGACATCGTGACCGAGGGTGCGAACGTATTGGACGATCAAACTGTAGATCAAATCAAATGATGAGCTCTCGACAAGAAACTGTAATTAACGTCCACACAACGTAGTGGCAGTATAAAACACAGTTTGGCACTGTAAATGTTGAACAAACACAAATGTGCTTCAGCAAGCGTCTTCAACAGGGATTGGTTAGCCACCCGATCTAAAATTATATAAATTTTTAAAATTATATATCACCATTTCTTACAGCCATAATTTATTAATATATAATGGTCCACCCTCTACAGATAACTACCTTATTTTGTTTATTCAGATTAAATATTGCTATGTATTGCCGTCCAGTTATTATTATTAATATCTTATATATTTTTAATTTTGTCTACAGCCACCTTTAAGTAGCTTACTAAGTCTAAAATTCTTTAAATTCTTTTTTCTGTTAACTTTACGCCTGATTAACTTAGCCTTCCCTTCAACGCCATATAAAAAAATTGAATATATTTGTCTACAATCGCAATAATTTGTCACTGATATATTTTCCGCAATCGTCAATGAGGGCCTGTCTATGTTCCGGTTTATCATAATATTTAAAAAAATAACTCACCCACCTCCACCCTCTGATCTTACTTTTCTATTTAGCGTAGATCTGACATTTAATTGGTTAATCAAGACATACCCACAAGTCTAATTTTAATTCTGACCATATATTTCAACCACCTCTTAACTTTCGGAAAAGAGCTAACACTTTTGTTTTAAAATTTTCTTAAAAATCATTTAATCACCAGTTACTTACCATCGCCTGAAGAAGTTCAATCATAGTATTGAAACATGAAAGCATTTGTGTAGCGATTTCAACATGTTTTTATTATCTCTTATAATAAAAATAATAATAATTATTATACACACACAAATATATATATATATATATATATATATATATATATATATATATATATATATAAGTATAGGATTGGTATACGGAAGAAATTCAATAACCAACAAATGCTACTGCTTTTAAAAGAGTGCTCAATACAGAGTAGAGCAAATATAATTATTTATTCGAAATTTATAACATAAAATAAAAGATAAAATCACTACAAAAATAGCCATTTTGTTTCAGCAATTCTGGTGTCTTATCAAATGATGATGTTGAAAGAAGAAAGGTTTTTCTTTATTATACATTTAGCAGAAGTTTGAAACTAAATGCCAATTTTTGTAGTGATTTTAAACATATTTATGTTATAATTTTATAATATATATATATATATATATATATATATATATATATATATATATATATATATATATATATATATATGGTATGGTAAAACTACTAGATTTCATTATCAGCAATATAATGCATGACCCCACAAAATTACCCCCAAAAGGTTAAAATTTATTTTATTTCCCATTGTGAAAGGACAAAGGCTTTTGATTTTTAACTTTTCTCATCATGCTTCTGTCTGGTCTAAAGACTTAATAAATTTTTTTTTTTTTATTATTATTATTATTACATATATAAATACTATGGACATAAGAATCCACACTACATGGTGACTGTCAGCGCCAGGCTTCAATGCAATCTTCAGATAAAGAAAAGTGTGAAAACTGACATTTAACCTGTAGTTGAAGGAAGATGGATTTGCGCCATTTCCAGGGTCATTAGTGCAAATTTTACGTAAATGAATCGGCCGAAATTTGAACTCGGTTTAGCGATCTCAATTTCCGTTCCGAGAATCGTTACACTACACTATCTACCTTACACCGAGTATCCTCATGTGTGTTATGTTTATCTCAACATTTCGATCGATATATTCTTCGGCTTTCTGAAATAATATGTTAACCTATTTTTTTAAAATATTGGCCTGTGTAGTTTGGGCATACTTCGAGCCGATGCCTTTAAGTAATGCAACCCAATATTTATCATTTCCTAATTTATAAAGAAATAAATATGTAAAAAAATTTTATTCATAAATTTATATACATTTTCTAAATTATTAAAATATACAAACCAACTGTAATGTAATCTTATTAAATAATAAAGATTTATAAAGTTCGAATCAGTTGGCAAATAACGGACATTTTGCCAACAATTCCAATAAACATTGTAATAGTGTAAATAAATAATTTAAGAAATAAATAGTGTTTATTATTTTTGTTGTCAGTTCTTAAGAACAAAGAAAACGTAGAAATTCACTATCATACGTTTAAGCTTTATTAAAATTCTAATCATCGTTTTTTTTTTTTTTAAAGTACCATTCATGAAGCGGGAAAGTTGTTAAAATAACAACGATATCAAGAGAAAAACGTCCTTTTGACAGGCCGTTTTTTTTT
This sequence comes from Acanthosepion pharaonis, assembly GCA_903632075.3. Taxonomy (NCBI): domain Eukaryota; kingdom Metazoa; phylum Mollusca; class Cephalopoda; order Sepiida; family Sepiidae; genus Acanthosepion; species Acanthosepion pharaonis. Next base: position 1,865,216 of record CAHIKZ030004787.1, read on the forward strand.
TTTTTTTATTTTTATTTTTTTTGTTTTTTGTGGGGGTGGGGGGTTGTTTTGTTTTTTGTTTTTCGGATATAAAGGTTAAACACTGCCATTTTTTAGTAAATGAAAAATAAACGGATATATATGTTCATTTTTTGTTTAATTTTATCATGTATATATATATATATATATATATGTTGAAAACTTGACTAATGCATGGAATAATAATGCAACACAAAATGTACTTAGAACAAAATGTATTGAAACAAGAAAGTGTACACAATATTTACACATAGTCTTTTGTATATTCCTGGTAAGACCGTTCCTGGAGAATGTTGACTGAGTCGCAGTCGGGCAGAGTCTCTGATTGAATCTCTTGATTCCTTCCTCTTCCCCGGTACCAACCATATTTATATGGTCGGTACTCCCACTATGCAAATTAGGTGGATCCTGCCACAAATATATATATATATATATATATATATATATATATATATATATATATATATATAAATTTGTCAAAGTTAACCTGTAGAAAAGACAAAATTTATAAATATAAATGACAATAGGAAAACTGTAATAGTTGCCGACTAAAAGAAGCAACCTCTTCATGATATCGATATAGCGTAAAATAATTACGTGACTTTTTATAGAATTAATTGGAATTACGAAAACAGACACTTTTTATTTTGCAAAAAGAGTTCGTTAAAATAAAGAAATAGTTGATATATATATATATATATATATATATATATATATATATATATATATATATAAATGACAATAGGAAAACTGTAATAGTTGCCGACGCGTTTCGTCTAATGTGGACTTTTTCAAAGCAAAAAAACGAAATAAATTTATTTAAACAAAGTAACTAATAATAACAAAGACAAAATGTCCTTAGCAACTGGAAGAATTTAGACAACGCTATTTTCATAGTGTTAACTGAATACATAGAAATACATTCAACCACAATTTTGATTTTAAAAATGCTACACTCATAAAAAAAGAAAATAACTCACTCAGAAGGAAAATCCTAGAGAGTGCCGTCATTGAATATTACCCAAATATTAATCTACGCCCAGGCTTTTTCCCTATTTCACCTTTTTCAACAGTATTATTACTCTCCCAAACAAACGTACACAACAATATAGTGAAATCAAAAGAAAATGATTGAATCCATCAACACAGCAATAATAACAATATATGCACACGTGACAGTAATTGACGTAATTTTCAGTTAGCAGTATGAAAATAGCGTTGTCTAAATTCTTCCAGTTGCTAAGGACATTTTGTTTTGTTATTATTAGTTAATTTGTTTAAATAAATTGATTTCGTTATTTGACTTGAGAAAATCCACATTGGACGAAACGCGTCGGCAACTATTACAGTTTTCCTATTGTCATTTATATATATATATATATATATATATATATATATATATATATATATATATATATATATATATCAACTATTTCTTTATTTTAACGAACTCTTTTTGCAAAATAAAAAAAGTGTCTGTTTTCGTAATTCCAATTAATTCTAAAAAAAAGTCACGTAATTATTTTACGCTATATCGATATCATGAAGAGGTTGCTTCTTTTAGAAATCAATCTTTTTTCTCGATTCTGGCAAATGTCGCGCCTTGAGGAAGATCGAACTAATGCTAATCAGCAAACAGTATTTGCAAAATTATTGCCCTATTCTTTTACGTAAGAATGAGTCTACTAAAAAGTGCTATTTATTTATTACTTTCTTTATTAACACTTTCAGTTTTTTACTTAAAGGAATGCCTTTAAAAATTCTCTTTGGCATATCGGAAATGCCAACATCATACAATTGTTCTTTAGTCAGCGCATACATTACGACCTGCCAATACATCATAAATAACGTACTATTCCGTTTTGATCCCGAGGAATGTCGGAAAAGACATAGCAGAGACTCTGTTTTGTTTCAGTGAAAGAAAGAAAAGAAATAAAGACAAAAAAGAAAATAAAGACAAGAAAGAAAAACTAAATGAAACAAAGACAAAAAAATTGCAATCAAAATAAAGAAAATAGAAAGAAAGGCATGAGTATACAAAGGAAGTAGTAGGGGATGGAAAAATAGAGAGAAAAAGAACAAAGAAAGCAATCAAAAGAAAAAGAAAATTTGTTAAACACTTCACGATGATGGGATGACATAGACGAGAGAAAATAAAAAGAGAGACAGAGATAGAGAACACGTGATATCAAAATCCCATGAAAGAATAAAGATAGAAGAAAATTAAAAAAAAAAAATGGAATGGAAAAAGTGCAATGAGTCAGAAATTGAGGAATTTGTAATGAATGCGTGGCAGTTGAAATAAAATGTTTGACCACTTTTATGCAAAAGTATTAAAACGAAGCTCGACGCATGAAAACGGTAATGGCTGTCGAGTGTCATGGTCACACAATATGGCGACGCCTGCATGGGAATAAATTAATTAATATTGCTGTTGGCGGCTCCACGACATATCATGTTTTTGTCCTCTGGCTATTTTCTTATACTGACAAAGGTTGCAGCCTCCATATGGTGTATAATTAATTAACAAACACACGCACGCACGCACGCACACACACACACACACACACACACACACACACACACATATATATATATATATATATATATATATATATATATATATAACCAGTTCAGTTTAGTCATTGAGATGCTAGCATGTTCCTCAGCAGTAACAGTGTTGGGTAGTTCGATGATAATTAGGAAAAAAAATGAAATGCTGATTTTCAAAACCAGCAGGCATTGCAAAATTGATGCTTTAAAATCTTTCTCTGCTAACAGCCATCTTACAACAGTTTGTCTTTGTGTGGTAATAAATCAAGATTCGTAATGCATTTATATATATATATATATATATATATATATATATATATATATATAATATTATAAATTAATTGATTTAAAATATGTTTTTTTTTCGCTACACAGTTCTAACCATGTTTCAAAACTGCAAGCTGAAAGCTTCTAATTTAATTTTGTAATTAAATTAAAGACATTAGTTCCATTTCATCCTCAAGCGAATTTTGGAGTAACTTTTAAAATTACTGGGTTTTAAAGATACAGCAAAAAATATAATTTACGTTTCAAGGATACAGAGAAATCCATTCAACCAGAGTAGGTGTGTTTGTATGTTCATTATATCTTATATCTTATTTCTTTTTATTTTATATATTTATATATATATATATATATATATATATATATTTACAAATTCATGAATTATTCACACAAAAACAAAAGCAAAGGTTAATGATTTAATTGGCGAGAAATCCATCATCAAACAATTCAAATAATATACAAAAACCTCCGAATCCGTTATGAATGAATTGATCCTTGTTTCGATAAATTTCTGCCGTATTAGTTCTTATTTTTACTACAAGCTTTCGTCTGTTCCTACAGACATCTTCAGGTATAGAATAGATGTTGTTCTTGTTTTTTCTCTTAGTAATAAGAGGACAACGAAAATATATGTATTGTTGTACCCGAAAATGCTATTGAAAATGAGTTATTATTTTTGGAGCGCGCAGTAGCAACGCTGAGTTTGATTTTAAATTTTTAAAGGTTGTGCGTTCGTATAAATATGATGATGAACGAAATTTTACTGGTAAATTTTCTGTCAAAGTGGCATGAACTATATTGTTCAATAATTACAGTAATGTCGCACTTATTATCCAAAAGTCGCACTTGGATCAGTTATTTAAATTACGATAAACGTGCAATCAATTTACAAATTCATGAATTATTCACACAAAAACAAAAGCAAAGGTTAATGATTTAATTGGCGAGAAATCCATCATCGCAAACGATATATATATGTGTGTGTGTGTGTGTGTGTGTGTGTGTGTGTGTGTGTATTAAAGAAAAACAGACCACTTTAAGGTTCCATTATAATAATTTATTTCACCAGAGCCCTTTTAAAGGACACCGGATCATCAGATAGCACTTCCAAAAGAAGAAACGAAAAATGAAATGAAAATTGATGGGTAGTGTAAGTTTTTGTTATTTAACAGATTTCATCTTCCTTGGGACTACCCATGCGGATTACCAAGGTTTTCATAAATTAATAAATATATATATATATATATATATATATATATATATATATATATTAAATTTACAGTGAGCAGTGACCGACCAAGACTAACAGCTTTATACATTTCCACGCAATTATCAATCTATTGGCAACAGTTATGTGTGAAAATAAATTAATAGGTACTAAAATGTTACCCGGGTTGTTCACTGCTCAGTGAGAACTGAATTAAAATATATTAAGGCTCTGTTGTTTAATATGCCACAGAACCCTCTATCTCTGATGTGCCTCTACAACAGGATCTCTTAGGAGCTACTCATATATATATATATATATATATATATATATATATATATATATATATATATATATATGTGTGTGTGTATGTATGTATGTATGTATGTATGTATGTATGTATAACAGAGCGCAGTGAATGCTATGAATAATAAAAACTGTGCTGCATATAAAATAACAGTGTTAAAATATATATGAAAAATAATTATATAGCTGTTCATTCCCGGTCGATGGCATGCGCGTGACTATGGTGATTGTCCCAGCTTATGCCTAACGACTGATCCATGCATGAAACTTTTAACAGCATCGTGCCGTGACACACAACCATATATATATATATATATATATATATATATATATATATATATATATATATATATATATATATATATATATATATATATATATATATATATATATATATATATATATATACGCAACCACCTCTTGTCTGGTTGAATGGATTTCTCTGTATCCTTGAAAGCTGTAAATTATGATTTTTGACGTGCCTTTAAAACCCAGTAAATGTAAAAATAACTTACTCCAAAATTCGCTTGAGGATGAAATGGAACTAATGTCTTTAATTTAATTACAAAATTAAATTAGAAGCTTTTAGCTTCCATCTTTGAAACATGGTTAGAACTGTGTAGCGAAAAAAAACGTATTTTAAATCAGTTAATTTATAATATTAATGCTCTGTAAATTTACATTGAGCACTATTTTGTAAAAATAAGAATATCTATAAGAACACCGGATTATATATCTTACTGTTCCTTCTTTTTATTTACACACACACACACACACATATATATATATATATATATATATATATATATATATATGTGTGTGTGTGTGTGTGTGTGTGTGTGTGTGTGTGTGTGTGTGTGTGTGTGTGTGTGTGTGTGTGTGTATGTATAAATATAAATAAATATATATATATATATATATATATATATAATTATTTATATATTATATGCGGTACTTATTAGAAAGCGCTCAATATCAGAGATAGAGGTAACATATTTGGTTGGATAGATGTGAGTTTGTGACCCTGGGTTTCACGCTTTAGCGATCGTCAGACGATCGCAAAAGGGTCACAAACTCACATCAATCCAATATATATATATATATATATATATATATATATATATATGTGTGTGTGTGTGTGTGTGTGTGTGTGTGTGTGTGTGTGTATATATATATATATGAATGCAAAAACAATAGGGAAAACTGTAATGGTAGCCGACGCGTTTCGTCCAATGTGGACTTTTTCAACGCAAAAACGAAATGAATTTATTAAAAAAATTAACTAATAATAACAAAACAAGTTGTCCTTAGCAACTGGAAGATTTTAGACAACGCTATTTTCTTGCTGTTAACTGAAAATTACGTCAATTACTGTCACGTGGGGAGCTATTTTCAGTTAACAGTTTGAAAATAGCGTTCTCTAAATTCTTTAAAACAAATATTCGATATTACAAGAAGAAAGAGAGTTCAAATCCCCCAGAAGACGTTTGCTCCTACTGGAAGTTTTTTAAGTGCAGAGAAAACCAAAAGATTTGACAAAAATAATCTCGATAAGCAATCCGAAATTAAGAGCCAAACAAGTGAGAAGTGAATGCAATAATAACAATGAATTTTCAGTTGATACACAAAGCATTACGAAAAAAAATACACAACTTGAATGGGCGTATAGAAGCAAAATAAACATTATCAAGAAAGAAAGAAAAAAGACAAAAGGGGAATGTTGATGAAAAAGGAAGCGGCCGAAGGAAAAGAAAAAAAAGAAGAAAGACGAAAAGAATGAAGAAAAGAAAGAAAGGAAGAAAAGAGTAAAGAAGATAGAAAGGAAGGACGAAAGAAAGGAATAATGAAAAAAGAAAGAAAGGAAGGAAGGAAAACAGAAAGAAAGAAAAGAAGAAAGCAAAAAAAGAAGAAAGAAAGAAAGAAAGAAAGAAGAAAGAAAGGAAGATGGAAAGGAAGGAAGATAGAAAGGTAGGAAGAAAGAAAGAATAATGAAAAGAAGGAAGGAAGGAAGAAAGAAAGGAAGAAGAAATAGGAAATAAAGAAGAAAAAAAGGAAGAAAGTAAAAAAGAAAGAAAGAAGGAAATCAAAAAAGAGAGGAAGAAAGACAGAAAGGTAGGAAAAAAGAAAGTAAAAATGAAAGGAAGAAAATCAAAAAGGTGGAAAGAATTTTAAAAAAATGAAATATACGTCGGAAAAGAAAGAAATAAGGAAATGAAAAGATTAGTTGTTTTTTTTTTTAATCGAAGGAAGAAGAAAGAAGCTACAGAAGAAGTAAATTATAACGGAATTAAAAATAAGCAAATTGAACAAAATATGGAAGGCTGATGTCAAAAGAAAGAGGCGGGGGCGTGAAAGCAAGCAAGAAATGAAGGGCAAAAGGTGCAACGTATTTAATATATTAAAAGAAATATTCGATATTAAAAGAAGAAAGAACTGAAAAAGAAAAGTTAGGGAGGTCGAAATATTGAAAAAAAACTGAAATAGTCGAAGACTAAAAAAAAAAGAAGTAAAAAATAAAATGAAAGTAAGAACGTGTTAAACCAGGAACTTGGGGGGGGGGCGAAAGTAAGGGGGAAAATAATCCTAAGAGCTACAAAACATAGAACGTCGTGACGAATCATGATGGCACGTGTCTTGAAGAGGCGGGGCACTTAAAAGAAAAAAACCTGTTACGTTAAGATGTGATAGAAGCGTAATCATTACAAATGCGTAAAAAGAGAATCAGTCAGCCGAGTTGAAAAATCTCGGCTTTCTCTTTCGCTCTAACGTTCTTCCGAAAGATATAGATGCATCTCTACTCCCTCCACATATGGGTTAAATAGCAAGGTATACTGGGATCTCAAGCCTTGGTTAGCATCCGGCCTAAGAGTAGGAAATTATTATATTTAAAAACATGGAACGAGAAACCACTCGACTATCTTTTCTAAGAAGTCATGGCAATTTACAGATAATAAAGAAAAAGGAATGAAGAGCCATTATCTCTTATCTTCTGAATGGGAAAGACACTAAAAACATTACACACTTCTCACGTCTTAGAACATTTATTAAACATTATAATAAATACTGATTTAGCATTTGTAAGTTTTATATGAGCTGTAAAAATAGTTTGTTTGTTTTTTTACTTTTTTGCTGACTAGTTTTCTCTTGAATTTCTTTTTCTGTCTTTGATAAAATAAAGAACAAATAGGAAACGTGAATCAATCTAACATGTTTCACTTTTATTAAAGCTTCATCAAAGAGTGAGATAAGGAGGAAAAGAAGAAAGACATTGTGGTATTCTTTTTTTTCTGCTTGATTTTCATTGGTTAATCAGGTTTCACGTGCATTCGACTTGTTAAACAAATGTTAATATAATTTATGGCCTTCCGAATTCAAGGAGAGACGACACAACATTTCAAAGTACCCAGAAATTAACGGATTTAGACAACCTAATTTAAAACCCGTAAATATTGCTTTATTATAAATTAATTGATTTAAAATATGTTTTTTTTTTCGCTACACAGTTCTAACCATGTTTTAAAAATGGAAGCTGAAAGCTTCGAATTTAATTTTGTAATTAAATTAAAGACATTAGTTCCATTTCATCCTCAAGCGAATTTTGGAGTAACTTTTAAAATTACTGGGTTTTAAAGACACAGCAAAAATCATAATTCACGTTTCCAAGGTTACAGAGAAAACCATTCAACCAGACAAGGGGTGTTTGCGTGTTCATTATCGTTGTATTTTGATGTATCCGTTATTAGTTACGTTTTGGTAGGGGTAGGGATGTATTTTTAGAGGAAATCTGACATCCGTTAAATGCATGTCGTCTGGATGATTTTAAAAAATTTATTGTTAACGGCCAAAATTCTTACGGCATTTTTTTTCTATTTGTATATTTAAAGATTTTGTGAGATGTTTAGGTTAGAATACGTTTTATTTAACTACAATTTGAAAAATATTTTCACTTTTAATTTTTAATTTTTAATATACTATATTTCTTTTAAGAACAATTAAATGTATTAGAATCCCTTACAGTATGTAGAATTATTTTCACATCAAGTATAACTATGTATATTATTAGGTAACAATTTTTTTTTTAAATATATTATTAATATTATTTAAGTAAAATTTATGACAATGGCGGCAAAAATAGCTAATTAATTTCACTGATTTAGTAAACTTTTATTTTTTATATAAACCTATTAATATATTGTTTCTCGTGTAAGTACAAAGGACATGGGTCATTCAAAAGCTTACATCTTCTCGCATTTCATATTTGAAAAATCTTTATTTTTAACAAGAAAATATGGAGAAAATAAATTTCGGAATTTCTCTGAAGAACATTCCTAATACCAACAAAAAGGAATATTTCGTGATATTAATGAATAAAACTGAGGAACTCATACGAAGGATGAGATGGAGATCTTACTTCTTCCTTAATAAGAATGAATCTAAAAACAAAAACTACAAGGAAACTTACGGTTTTAACAGTAAAGAAAAAAGCAGCACCATTTATTCATAGTTTGTCCGCTTTCGAAAAGAACCTACTGGAAATAATCAACAACATAAATTTCCATGATAAGAAATGCTACTTCCAGAAACGCCTAGATAAGATAGTAAAGGATATTAACGCTACAGATAAAATTTTAGTAAAATCCGACAAAACTGGAAACTTTTATAAAACAACCATAAAGGAATACAACGACCTAATAAATAAGGACTTGCATAAGACCTACAAGAAAGCGAATAAAAATGACCTCAACATAGTTCGGAATATTTAAATTAAATTTCATTTTTTCAAGGATCATTTTACTAATTTTTCTGATATCCGGTCTTGTTGGATTTATTATCCTTGAAGTGGGATTAGCCTCAAAATCTGATTTATGGTCCTTTAAGGTTATGTAGCATTCTTTTTGATCTAGTTGACCTACCCTATCACTGATCATTAGTTTATCAGTGATTTCCTTACTGCTAGTATTGATATCCCGAACTATGTTGACGTCATTGTTATTCGCGTTCTTGTCGTTCTTATGCAAGTCCTTATTTATTAGGTCGTTTATTTATATTTAAATATTATTTAAGCAAAATTTATGACAATGACGGCAAAAATAGCTACTTAATTTCACTGATTTAGTAAACTTTTTTTTTATATAAACCTAGTAATATATTGTTTCTCATGTAAGTACAAAGGACATGGGTCATTCGGGGCTTACATCTTCTAGCATTTCATATTAATTTCATTTTACTGTAGGTGTTTTATTGGATTCTTTTAAGGGCTTGTAGTACTAAGAGGGAGGTATTTAGGTTAGAATACTTTTTCTTTAGGTTAGAATATTTTGTAAAAATAAAAATATCTATAAGAACACAGGATTATATATCTTACTGTTCTTTCTTTTTATTTATATATACATACGTAAATATTGCTTTATATATG
>CAHIKZ030004787.1:1880000-1885000 GCA_903632075.3 Acanthosepion pharaonis
GTTTGTTTTTCTTTCTTTCTTTCTTTTCTCTTTCATTCTATCTTTCTTTCCTGATTAATGGCTTGTTTGAATGCTTGTACTTCGCTGCCTTTCCTTTCTCTCTCTCTCTCTCTCTCTCTCTCTCTCTTTTTCTCTCTCTTTCTTTCTTTCTTTCTTTCTTTCTTTCTTTCTCCTCTCTCTCACACGCTCTCTCTCTCCTCCATTCTTTCTTTCGTTCTTTTTCTTTCTTTCTTTCTTTTTTCTTTCCGCCTTCTGTCTTTCTTTCTTTCTTTTCGCTTTGATGGCTTTCTTGATTGCTTTATTCTCTACCTTTCTTTTCTTTTCTTTTCTTTTCTTTCTTTCTTTCTTTCTTTCTTTCTTCTCCCATATATTCGTTCTTCTTTTATGATTATTGTTCTTTCCTGCTTCTCCAGCCTTTCACCATTTATTCCCTCTCCTCTGCTTTTCTCTCTTTGCTTATTCCCGTTTGTCTTTCCTTTGTCCTTTCATTTGCTTTTATTTCTCCTCCCCTTCCTCTTCTACTACCTCCCCTGTCATCCTCCTCCTCTTCCACCCTAGACCTGAACCGCTTACTTCTCCCCCCCCTTCCTTCTCCCTCGAAGGCGAAAAGCGCAAGTAAAAGACTGCCGACTTTTCCCCAAATCCCTCAGAAGACTGTCTCAAGAGAGATTATCGTTTAGCGCCAGTATCTTGTATCTAAATCCGGCAGACCGGATTTCTCGACGGGTTCACTGTATGAGGTTAGAAATTATCGTCAACGGGAAAAGAAAAATAAAAGAGTGAAAAAAGGACGGCAGGAAACATTTCAGAGGTGGGTAGGATGTCGTTGGCGATGGGTAGGGGCAGGAGAAGCAGGTAACCGTAAATGACCAATAAATAAAAAAAAGTATTTTATATTTACTTTCTACCATTTCTTCTTCTTCTTCTTCTTCTTCTTCTTCTTCTTCTTCTTGTAGTAGTAGTAGTAGTAGTAGTAATAATAATAATAATAATAATAATAATAATATCATCTCACCCGTCTTCTCAGCATCCTTCATCCTAGATGTCTACAGCAAGACAGACTTCAAAAATGGATGCTGAATTTAATAGAAAATGGCAATAATATCTCCTGGTTTTTGTTCTTTTATCATAATTCTCATTTCATTCTTATGTTTTGTGTTTAATCATGTACACGCGAGCACGTGTGTGTATGTGTGTGTAGAATGTATTATTTGCCACCATTAACGTTGTAGAATGTACAGGGTGGTCCGAAAGTCTTGTCACCCATACATAATAAAATTTTCCGTTTCAGATGGCTGACACGAGCTCCTGCAGTTTGGAAGAGATTTACGGGGTGACAAGGCTTTCCGATCACCGTGTACATTTTCTTAAAGATCTAGTATTATCGCTTGATAAAAGTGAAGTAATCATTGAGAGATAATCTCCTCGGCATCTAAAATAAATAAATAGGCGATAGCGATTAAAATTCTACCCGGTTTGTTATTCAGGACAGACAAAAATGTGAACAAAAGAAAGGAATAAAGAAAGAAAGCAGGTGAATAGAGATATCGTTAGATAAATAAGGTTTGAAAAGAGTTTTGGGTTTTTATTGAACCACTTGAAGTGCTGCTGAAAGAAAAGAAAGAAAGAAAGAAAGAAGAGAAAGAAAGAAAGAAAGAAAAGAAAGAAAGAAAGAAAGAAAGAAAGAAAGAAAACGAAAGAAGAAAGACGAGATTAGAAAGAAAGAAAGAAAGAAAGACGAGATTAGAAAGAAAGACGAGATTAGAAAGAAAGAAAGAAAGAAAGAAAGAAAGACGAGATTAGAAAGAAAGACGAGATTAGAAAGAAAGAAAGAAAGAAAGAAAGAAAGAAAGACGAGATTAGAAAGAAAGAAAGAAAGAAAGAAGAGATTAGAAAGAAAGAAAGAAAGAAAGAAAGACGAGATTAGAAAGAAAGAAAGAAAGACGAGATTAGAAAGAAAGAAAGAAAAAAGACGAGAAAGAAAGAAAGAAAAAAAGAAAGAAAGAAAGAAAGAAAGAAAGGAATTAGAAAGAAAGACGAGATTAGAAAGAAAGAAAGAAAGAAAGAAGAGATTAGAAAGAAAGAAAGAAAGAAAGAAAGAAAGACGAGATTAGAAAGAAAGAAAGAAAGACGAGATTAGAAAGAAAGAAAGAAAGAAAGAAAGACGAGATTAGAAAGAAAGACGAGATTAGAAAGAAAGAAAGACGAGAAAGAAAGAAAGACGAGATTAGAAAGAAAGAAAGAAAGAAAGAAAGAAAAGAAAGAAAGACGAGATTAGAAAAGAAAGAAAGAAAGACGAGATTAGAAAAAAAGAAGATTAGAAAGAAAAAGATTGAAAGAAAGAAAGAAAGACGAGATTAGAAAGAAAGAAAAGAAAGAAAGAAAGAAAGAAAGAAAAAAACGAGATTAGAAAGAAAGACGAGATTAGAAAGAAAGAAAGAAAGAAAGAAAACGAGATTAGAAAGAAAGACGAGATTAGAAAGAAAGAAAGAAAGAAAGAAAGAAGAGATTAGAAAGAAAGAAAGAAAGAAAGAAATAAAGAAAGAAAGACGAGATTAGAAAGAAAAAAAGAAAGACGAGATTTAAAAAGAAAGAAAGAAAGAAAGAAAACGAGATTAGAAAGAAAAGACGAGATTAGAAAGAAAAGAAAGAAAGAAAGAAAAAAAAGAAAGAAAGACGAGAAAGAAAGAAAGAATTAAAAAGAAAGAAAGACGAGATTAGAAAAGAAAAAGAAAGAAAAGAAGAGATTAGAAAGAAAGAAAGAAAGAAAGAAAGAAAGAAAGAAAGAAAGAAAGAAGAGATTAGAAAGAAAGAAAGAAAGAAAAAAGAAAGAAAGACGAGATTAGAAAGAAAGAAAGAAAGACGAGATTAGAAAGAAAGAAAGAAAGAAGAGATTAGAAAGAAAGAAAGAAAGAAAGACGAGATTAGAAAGAAAGACGAGATTAGAAAGAAAGAAAGAAAGAAAGACGAGATTAGAAAGAAAGAAAGAAAGAAAGAAAGAAAAGACGAGATTAGAAAAAAGAAAGAAAGAAAAGAAAGAAGAGATTAGAAATAAAGAAAGATTAGAAAAGAAAGAACGAGAGAAAGAAAGAAAGAAAAGAAAAGAAAGAAAGACGAGATTAGAAAGAAAGAAAGAAAAGAGATTAGAAAGAAAGTTTAAAGAAAGAAGAGATTAGAAAGAAAGAAGATTAGAAAAAGAAAGAAAAGAAAGACGAGAAAGAAAGAAAGAAAGAAGAAAGAAAGAAAGAAAGAAAGAAAGAGAAAGAAAGACGAGATTAGAAAGAAAGAAAGAAAAGACGAGAAAAAAAAAAGAAAGAAAAGAAAGATTAAAAGAAAGAAAGAAAGAAAGACGAGATTAGAAAGAAAGAAAGAAAGAAGAGATTAGAAAGAAAGAAAGAAAGAAAGAAAGAAAAAAGAAAGAAAGACGAGATTAGAAAGAAAAGAAAGAAAGACGAGATTAGAAAAAAGAAAGAAGAGATTAGAAAGAAGAAAGAAAGAAAGACGAGATAAGAAAGAAAGAAGAGATTAGAAAGAAAGAAAGAAAGAAAGAAAGACGAGATTAGAAAGAAAGAAAGAAAGAAAGAAGAGATTAGAAAGAAAGAAAGAAAGAAAGAAAGAAAGACGAGATTAGAAAGAAAGAAAGAAAGACGAGAAAGAAAAGAAAGAAAGAAGAGATTAGAAAGAAAGAAAGAAAGAAAGAAAGACGAGATTAGAAAGAAAGAAAGAAAGACGAGATTAGAAAAGAAAAAGAAAGAAAGAAAGAAGAAAAGACGAGATTAGAAAAAAAAGAAAGAAAAAAGACGAGATTAGAAAGAAAGAAAGAAAGAAAGAAAAGAGAAAGAAAGAAAGACGATTAGAAAGAAAGAAAGAAGAAAAGAAAGAAAGAAGAGATTAGAAAGAAAGAAAGAAAGAAAGAAAAAAAGAACGAGATTAGAAAAGAAAGAAAGAAAAAAAAGACGAGATTAAAAAATTAGAAAGAAAAGAAAGAAAGACGAGATTAGAAAAGAAAGAAAGAATGAAAGAAAGAAAGACGGTATTAGAAAGAAAGAAAGAAAGAAGAGATTAGAAAGAAAGAAAGAAAGAAAGAAAAGAAAGAAAGAAAGAAAGAAAGAAAGTAACAATTATGAAGAATGAACAGAGAAGGCATAAAAACGAAAACAAAAAACGTCAGGAAGAAAAATAGAAAAGAGAGAAAGAAATATCTAAGAAGAAAAAAAAGAACACAAGAAAGAATAAAAAAAAATTAAAAAGAGTAAACAAGGAGTAGAAATCGTGGTTGATGCAATGGCTAACGGTTCGGAACGAGAACTCGCGAGACCAGACGAGTTCGTTACGTACAAATGCCCTTCAGAAAGGTATCAATCCATTCCAACTATAGGTAAATCGTAGGACAGGCTTTGTCCTATAACCTTGGTTGGCAATCAGTCTAGGAGAAGGAAAATTCAAACAAACCTAGAAAGGATTGGGCTCTTTCAGGCTATCTTGTTACTACGATCCAAAGGGGTTACGGGTCCCTTGAAACAAGAAGGAAAGAATGAATCCAGAAAAGTTGAAGGAAAAATAATATGTGAACGAAATAAATAAAGTGTAGTATCGTATGCAAATTAGATAGACAAGTATAAATAGAGAACAACTGGCGAACATTGGGTGGCTATGCCTAGCAAACCCGGTTGCTATTCAGGACACGGAGAACTTTACTACGGCTACGACTATGCAGAGAGATGTGCAAAACATAACAGAAAGAAAGAAATTAAATTCGTAAAAAGAATAACAAATAGACTGAGATGCTTGAACAGTACGAAAAAGAACGTGTGTGAAAAAAGACAAAAAAAAAGACAAAAAGAAAAAAGACAAAAAGAAAGAAAAGACAAAAAGAAAATATAAAAAAAGAAAGAAAAGACAAAAAGAAAATATAAAAAAAAGAGAGAAAGACAAAAAGAAAATATAAAAACAAAGAAATTAAATCGAAAAGTGTATTCAGAAATAGTGAGCAAAAGACA